>PVIY010044846.1:0-18816 GCA_004026745.1 Myrmecophaga tridactyla | reverse complement strand
ATTAAAAAAAAAAAAACTGTATGCTGTTTATTAAAGACTCACTTTAAACTGAAACACATAAGTAGGCTGAAGGTGAAAGGAAAAATACATATGCCATGTAAGTAGTAAACAAAGGAGAGCTAGGGTATCATATTAACATCAGATAAAATAGATTTAAGTAAAAAAAAAGTGTTATAAGGGACAAAGACAGTCATTATATAGGGGTAAAGGATTCAATTCACTAAAAAGATGTAACAATTACAAATGCATATGCAGTTAACAGCAGAGCCTCAAAATACATGAAGCAGTACTGACGTATTTGACGGCAGAAACAGACAGTTCTACACTAACAGTAGAAGAGTTTAATTGAATGCTATCAATAATGGATAGAACATTTAGGCAGAAGATCAATAAAGAAACAGAAGACTTGAATGATATTTAAACAAATTAGATCCAACATACATATAGAGAACATGTCACCCAAGAACAGGAGAATATATATTCTTCTCAAGTGCACATGGATCATTCCCCATGACAGACTTTATCTTAGATGGAAACTAAGTCTCAATAAATTTTAAAAATATTGAAATCATACAGTGTATCTTCGCTGACCACACTGGAATGAAAACTAGAAATCAGTAACAGAAGGAGAAATGGAAAACTCAAATATGTAAATATTAAGCAGCATACCCTTAACCAATGGGTGAAAGGCAAGATTAGGAACAACCTTCAGGTGAATGAAAATGAAAATACAACACGCCAAAATTATGGACACAGAAAAGGCAGTGCTGAGAGGGAAAACTATAGCTCTAAATGTTTATATGAAAAAAGAAGAAAGATTTCAAATCAGAAACCTAACCTCAAAACTGAAAGAACTACAAAGAGGAGCAAAATAAACCCAAAGAGAGTAGAAATAGGGAAATAACAAAGATTAGAATGGAGATAAATGAATAAGACAACAAAAAAAATCAGCAGAATCAACAAAACCAAAAGTTGGTTCTTTGAAAAGATCAATAAAATTAACAAACCATTAGCTACATGGATAAGAAAAGAATGGAGAATTCAAAACTAACCAGAATCAGAAATGAAAAGGGGACATTACTACTGACCTCACAAAAATAAAAAAGAAATGTAAGAGGATACTATGACTAACTCTATGTCAACAAATTAGATATCCTAGGGTAAATGGGCAAATTCCTAGAAACACAAACTCTCTACCGTGACTCAAGAATTAGAAGATCTCAGGAGCCAATAACTAGTTAAGAGAGTAAATAAGTAATCAAAAACCTCCCAAGACCAAGACAGGTGGCTTCATAGGGGAATTTTATCAAACATTTAAAAAAGAAGTAATACCCAATCCTGCTCAAACTTCTTAAAAAAAACTGAAGAGGAGGGATCACTCCCTAATTCATTTGACTAGGCCATGATCACCCTCATACCAAAGCCAGATAAAGATACTACAAGAAAAGAAATTTAGAGACCAATATCTCATGAATATAGATGTAAAAATCCTCAACAAAATGCTAGCAAACAAAATCTAGCCATATTAAAAAACTTGTATATCATTGTCAAGTGGGATTTATCCCAGGTATGCAAGGGTAGTTCTGTATTCAAAGATTAGAAGACTCTATATTGAATAAATATTTTCAAGATAGTTAATCTTACCCAAAGAACTTTATAGATTCAAAGCAATCCTAATCTAAATTCCAACAACCTTCTTTGCAGAAATGGAAAAGCCAATCATCACATTTTTTATGGATGCTTAAGAGACCCCAAAGAACCAAATAACCACAAACATTTTGAAAAGAAGAATAAAGTCAGAAGATTCACATTTCCTGGTCTTAAAACTTATTACAAGACTGCAGTAATCAAAGCAGAATGCTACTGGCAAAAGGACAGACATACAGAGCAAGGGAATAAGAACAGGAAGAACTCACTCCTCCATGAAATGCACCTGAGAACCAGAAGGAACTACCCAAAGCAGGAGCTCTGGGCTCATTGCAACATATAAGGAAGAACTAGATGAAAAAAAAATGGAGGAAGTATGATGGACAAACTGTGGTAAATAAACTCAATAGTGGCACCTGGCACCCCTCCTTCACCCCTGAGGCTGGTGCAGGACACAGGGCAGTCCCGCTCCGACTGTGGACTGGCTAGTTAACCCTCTTGGTCCTGCAGCCTAGAGCCTTTCCACGCAGAAGATCGGAAGCTTGCGGCTCATTAATCCCACAAACTGAGACTGCAGTGAGATACTAATTTCCACTGCAGACCCAGGAGGCCAGTTGTGGGGGAACTGGATGAGTGCAGTCCTAGGCAAATGGTTGACTGGCATAGCTAACCCTCTCAGTTGATGAGCCTAGAGCCTTTATACATGGGAGCTCAGAAGCCTGCAGTTCAATGAGTTTCACAATCAGATAGACTAGGGGGAAACACTGATCTGCATCAGGGTTCCCACGACCCATCCCCACCCCAGAGGCCAGCAGATCCTGGTGCATCTGGTTCTTGCCGGCTGGCTTCAGCAGGCAGGGAGAGACAAGGAGGCCCTCCCCTGGAGAAAAGTCTTGTGCCATCTGCTGGCCAGAGAAGGCAGACCCCCTTGGTCTTGCAGCCTTGAACTTTTCCACGCAAGGGCCCAGGGTGGTCATACCCCCACTATGTCCACAAATAGAGAAGCTGTGGTGAGCACATGAGTTCCACCTCAACCCCAGGTGCCTATCCCCACCCCTGAGACTGGCAACCCAAGCCTGCCTGGATCTTGCCCAGGGGGCTACAGTGGGCTGGGAGTGACAGAGAAGCCCTCCCCTTAGGAAAAGTAGGGGGAAGGTGGGGACATGGAACTGTCTGTCCTGACCCAACTGTTGGTTGGTGTAAGAGGACAGTAGGGGCCCGCAGGCTTGGACCTTTCTGCACAGGTGTCAGCAGCACAGTGGGACCTTTATCCCCACCCACTGTATAAAAAGAGTGATCAGAGGAATTTAAAAATAAGTTACCTTTATAGGGCTGTGGGGCCTAGGGTGCAGAAGAGCACCATTTCTGGGAAAGCTGGGAATGTACAATCTGATAAACTACTTTCCTGACCCAATTTCCAGGGTCCTTTGGTACAGTCTGCATCCCCTGCATGGGACCATTGCCTTGGGACCTATGAAATACTGACGAATCAAGTGCCACAGAAAACCTTCAACATGAACCTGGTCAACAACAATATCTTAGATGAGAGGGAAATCAACTTTCAAAATGATCTTATCAAGATAAGCAGATACCCTGAAACCAGCAAAAACTTACAAGACACATTAAGAAATAAGAAGATATGACCAAGGCAAATGATCAAATGAAAAAGTCAGTAGAAATACAGAATTTGGAATTGAAGATGGTCAAGCAAATCTCCTAAATAATTTCAATGAAATGGTTAAAGAGATAAAGACTATTAAGAAGACACTAGAAGAATATAAAGAAGAATTTTAAAGATTACATAGAAAACGAGCAGCTTGTATGGAAATGAAAGATACAGTAGATGGAATTAAAAATATACTAGAGTCATACAACAGCAGATTTGAAGAGGCAGAAGAAAAGATCAGCAAACGAGAGGACAAAGCAACAGAATTAGAACACACAAAAGAACAAGTGGAAAAAAATGAAAAATTTTGAGCTGAATCATTTTCTCAAGGAAATGATTGAAAGAAAACATGTAATGCACCAACATATGCCTTATAGGTATCCCAGAAGAGAAGAGTAAAGGGCCAGGAAGAATAAGGACATAATGGCTGAAAATTTCCCAACCCTTACAAAAGACATAAATATGCATATCAAAGAAGCCCAGTGTGTGACACATCCAGCATACTCCAAATAGAATAAATCCAAACAGGCATATACCAAAAAGACTATGAAATGCCAAAGAAAAGGAGAGAATCTTGAAAGCAGCAAGAGAAAAGCAAGTCACAACATAGTAGGAAAGCCACATAAGGCTCAGCACTGACTTCTCATCAGACACTACAGAGGTGAGAAGGCAGTCATATGAAATATTTAAGATACTGAAGGAGAAAAATTTCCAGCCAACAATTCTTTATCTAGCAAAGCTGTTCTTCAAAGGTGAGAGAGAGATTAACACATTCAAAGATAAACAAAAGCTGAGACAGTTTGTTAATAAGATATCTGCCCTGCAAGAGATATTAAATATGATATTAGATGTGCCAGCTGAAAAAAAGACAGGAGAGGCATGGAGGAGAGTATAGAAGTGATGATTATCAGCAAGGGTAATTAAAAGGATAAAAAGAGAGAAACAATAGATCAGACAAATAAAAGCCAAAGGATAAAATGGCTGAAGTAAGGACAGCTTTTACAGTAGTAACAATGAATGTTAATGGATTAAACTCCCCAATTGGCAGGCTGGCAGAATGGATAAAAAAATATGACCCGACTATATGCTATATACAAGAGACTCATTTTAGATCCAAAGTACAAATAGATTGAATGTGAAAAGAAGGAAAAAGATATTGTACATAAGCAGTAACAACAACAACAAAGCTAGGGTAGCTATACTAATATCAGACAAAATAGACTTTAAATGCAAAGATGTTATGAGAAAAGGAAACTATATATTAATGAAAGGGGCAATTCACCAAGATGAAGTAACAATCATAAATATTTATGTACCTAATCAAGGTACCCTAAAGTACATGAGGAAAACACTGGCAAAACTGAAGGAAGTAATAATGGACATCTCTACAATAACAGTGGCAAACTTCAACATACTACTGTCTCCAATAGAAAGAACATCTAAACAGAGGATCAATAAGGACACAGTGAGCTTAAAAAAATATTACAAATGAATGTGATCTAACAGACATAAATAGAACATTGCAACCCCAAACAGCAAGACATACATGCTTCATAAGTGCTCGTGGAATAGTCTCCAGAATAGATCACATGCTGGGACACAAAATAGGTCTTAGTATATTTGAAAAGATTGAAATTATAAAAAGCACTTTCTCTGATTATAATGGAATGAAGCTGGAAATCAATAACAACTGAAGAACCAGAAATTTCACAAATATATGGAGAGTAAGCAACATTTTCTTAAGCAATCGATGAGTCAAAGAAGAAATTGCAAAAGAAATCAGTAAATATCTCAAGAAATCAGAAAACAAGAACACAACATAAGAAAACCTATAGGATGCAGCAATGTCAGAGCTAAGATGGAAATTTATATCCCTAAATGCCTACATTACAAAGGAAAAAAGGACTAAAACCAAAATCCTAATTGAGCAACTAGAGAAACTAGAGAAAGAGAAAAAAACTATTCCAAAAGCAAGAAGAAGGAATGAAATTACAAAGATTGGAGTGAAAATAAACGAAATGGAGAACAACAACAAAAAAAAAAAAACAGAAAAAGTAAATAAAACCAAGAGTCGGTTCTTTGATAAGATCTATACAATCAACAAACCCTTAGCTAGACTGACAAAGACAAAAAGAGTTTGAAGATGCAAATAAAGGAAGTCAGAAATGAGAGGGGGTCATTACTGCAGACAACAAAGAAATAAAAATGATCAAAAGGGAATACTATGGGCAACTGTAGGTCAACAAACTGGACAACTTAGATGAAACATACATTTTCCTAGAAACATAAACAATCTACATCGACTCAAGAAAAAAGAGAAGACCTCAACAAATAAATAAGGAGATTGAATCAGTCATCAAAAATCAGATGGCTACACAGGTGATTATACCAAGCGTTCCAAGAAGAATTAATATCATTTCTGATCAAACGCTTCCAAAAAAGTTGAAGAAGAGGAAACACCACATAACTCATTCTACAAAGTCAACATCACCCTGATACCAAAGTCTGCTAAAGACACTACAAGAAAGGAAAACTATAGACCAATCTCTCTAATGAATACAGATGCAAAAACCTCAACAAAAATACTTGCAAATCAAATACAGCAACATATTAAAAGAATTACACACTATAACCCAGTGGACATTATTCTGGGTATACAAGGATGGTCCAACACACAAAAAATCAATTAGTATAGTACACTACATCAACAAATTGAAACAGCAAAACCACAGGATGATCTCAATTGATGCAGAAAAGGCATTTGACAAAATCCACCATCATTTCTTGATTAACAAAAATTTCCAAAAGGCAGGAATTGAAGGAAACTTCCTCAACATGACAAAGGGCATATATGAAAAAACACAGCTAACACTGTACTCAACGGTGAGAGATTGAAAGCTTTCCCTCTTAGACTGGAAACGAGATAAGAATGCCCACTGTTATTCAAAATTGTGCTAAAAGTTCTGGCTAGAGTAATTAGTCAAGAAAAAGAAATAAAAGGCATCCAATTGAAAAGGAAGAAGTAAAACTTTCACTAGCTGCAGACATTTTCCTATATTTAGAAAATTTAAAAAAACTACAACTAAGCTACCTGAGCTTATAATCAAGCTCAGCAAAGTTGCAGGATACAACAATCAATATGCAAAATTTATCAGCAGAGTTTCTATACACTAGTAATAAGTTATCCAAGGAGGTAAACAAGAAAAAAAATCCCATTTACAACAGCAACTAAAAGAATCAAATATCTAGGAATAAACTTAAATAAGGATGTAAAGAACCTGTACACAGAAAACTACAAAACACTGCTAAAAGAAATCAAAGACCTAAACAAATGAAAGACATCCCATGTTCGTGGAATGGAAGACCAAATGTTGATACGATGCCAATTCTCCCCAAACTCATCTACAGATTCAATGCAATATCAATTAAAATTCCAACAGCCTGATTTGCAGAAATAGAAAAGCTAATTATCAAATTTATTTGGAAAGGTAAGGGACTCTAATAGCCAGAAACTTCTTTAAAAAGAAGAATGTACAGGGAGGAATTATACTTCCTGACTTTAAAGCATATCATAAAACCACAGTAGTCAAAATACCTAGAGTACATTAAGCAGATAATCAAAAAACACTATCAAAGTCTCTTGTGGAATGGGTGAAAAAATATGGAACTATTAAATTTTACCACTGGGAAAACCCAGATACTGTGTTAAACATTAGGAACACCCAAATCAATAGGTCAAGCCCTTGACCTTGAGGCTTGCTCTTGTGAAGCTTATGTATGTAGTGGAGAAGCTTAGCCTACTGATAGGTATGCCTTAGAGTCACTTCCTGAGGACCTCTTTTGTTGCTCAGATGTGGCCTCTCTCTCTCCAAGCCCAACTCTGCAAGTAAAACCATTACCCCTATGAGGGACATGACATCCAGGTGTGAAAGTCTCCCTGACAGTGTGGGAGATGACTTCCAGGGATGAGCCTGGCCCTGGCACCATGGGATCAACAATGCCATACTGACCAAAAGGGGAAAAGAAGTGTAACAAATAAGGTATCAATTGTTGAGAGATTTCAAATAGAGTGGAAAGGCTACTCTGGAGGTCACACTTATGCAAGCCTCAGCTAGACATTGCTACCTATAGTAACTTGTCAAAACCATTCCAGCCAATCTTAAAGAACGCCTAGGGCATTATATAAGAATCTACAAAGGTTCCATGCACTACGCCTCCAGATGGGTCCCTGGACTAGATAAGTCCTGAAACCTAGAGGGTCCAGCCTCTCCAGAGCATCAGCTAGTTCCATCTCCCTACCCCATATTATTGACAGTCCCTTCCAACATGAAAAAGTTAGAATGGGCATAACCCAAATACCCTTAAACAGTGGGATAGAAAAATCAAAGGTGATGGTGGAGTTATACAGAGAAGGTATGGTTTAACAAACAAAGACGATTGCTGAATCATTAAATTGCTATTTTTTTTTAGTCTCCAATATCTTAGAGCGGCTAGAAGTAAAAATCTAAAATTGTGGCATTGTAACCCATACCGAACTCTGAAATCGGTTCTATAACTAATTGTGGTGCTGTGCTTTGAAATTTATTATATATATATATATGTTATTTTTTGTGCATATATATATATGTTATTTTTCACAAAAAAGTAGATTGTGTTTATAAAAAAGTATTTATTCCTCTAGCCTCCTATGTTCTGGAGCAGCTAGGAGGAGAAATCTGAGATGATGCTATGGTAGCCTATGGCAAACTCTGGGATGTCCTGTAACTACTTGTTGAAGAGCATTTTGAAAACTATTGCTTTTTTCTTTGTTTGCTTTGTATATATGTTACATTATACAACAAAAAAGTTAAGAAAACAAAAAGAATGTACTTGGAAATTTATTGCTTTTTTGTATATATGTTATATTTCACAATAAAAAAGTTAAAAAAACACATTAGTCAAAACAGTACTGGCATAAAGACAGCCATTTGATCAGTGATACTGAACTGAGAGTTCAGAAATAGACCCTCAGATCTAAGATCAATTGATTTGTTTTTATTTTTTAATTGTGTTTTATTTAGGGAAACAAACACACTTAGAACCACCAAAAATGGTTCTTAGTTAGCTTAATCATAGGCATACTTGAATAAAGTCTCCATATAATCATTGTAAAGCCTGTGTTTGCACTGTAAGTTTCATAAACCAATTTAAAATTAAGGCAACAAGAAAAAAAATCTACAAATCAAATAGCAAAGTTCTTAAATTCTAAATATTACACACTAACTTAGATACCACTTGATCAACTGTCAAAACTGTAAATGTTCTCAAAACATCAAGTAAAAAGTTCTTACAAATATCTGCATTGCTGTAGTAATGACAATTGTTACTAAGTATTTTCCTACTTTCAGGAAAATATGAAGATACAAATATTTTTACAATTACATATGGAAATCTTAACCACCTAAAATGGATATCTTAGTTATGGATAATCAGTTTATCCATAGGCATAGGTCAACTGATTTTTGACAAGGCTCTCAAGTCCACTTTACTGGGAAGGTACAGCCTCTTCAATAAATGACATTGGGAGAACTGGATTAGAATTAAAATGAATTCATTAAAATGAATGAAAGAGGATCCCTATCTCACACCCTATACAAATATGAACTCAAAATGGATCAAAGACATAAATATAAGAGACAGTACCATAAAATTCCTAGAGGAAAACATAGGGAATCATCTTCAAGATCTAGTGATAGGAGGTAGTTTCTCAGACCGTACACCCAAAGCACAAACAACAAAAGAAAAGCTAGATAAATGGGACTGCCACAAAATTGAATACTTCTGTGCTTCAAAGGACTTTTTCGAATAATGGTGAAAAGGCAGCTGACTCAATGGTAGAAAACATTTGGAAACCACATATCTGATAAGGATTTTTTTTTTTTTTTTTTTTTTTGCATGGGCAGGCACTGAGAATCAAACCTGGTCTCTGGCATGGCAGGCAAGAACTCTGCCACTGTGCCACCACTGCCCACCCTCTGATAAGATTTGATGTCCAGTATATATAAAGAAATCCTAATCTCAATAAAATGACAAACAGCCCAATTTAAAAATGCATATAAGATATGACTATACATTTTTGAAAATAGGAGATACAAATACATCTTCAGCTATTAGGGATATGCAAATCAAAACCACAATGAGATATAATTTCACACTAACTAGAATGGCCATTATTAAACAAACAGGAAACCACAAATATTGGAGAAGATGTGGAGACATGGGAACACTTATTCACTGCTGGTGGGAACGTAAATGTATAGCCACTGTGGAAGACAGTTTAACAGCTCCTCAGAAAGCTAAATATAGAGTTGCCTTACGATCCAGCAATCCCTACTGGATGTACACCCCAAAGATCTGAAAGTAGGAAAGCAAACAGACACTTGCACACCAATGTTCATAGCGGCATTATTCACAATTACCAATAAAGATGGAAACAACTCAAGTGGTTCAACAACTGATGAATGGATAAACAAAATATGGTATATACATCTGATGGAATATTATTCAGCAGTAAGCAGGAATGAAGTTCTGAAGCATGTGACAGCATAGATGAACATTAAGGACATGCTGAGTGAAATAAGTCAGACACAAAAGGACAAATATTGTATGATCTCACTACTATGACCTAATTATAATACATAAACTCATAGATATAAAATTAGTATACAGGTTACCAGGGGAAAGAATGAGGTTAGAGAATGGGGAGCAGTTGTTCAAAATATGCAGACTTTTTAACCGGGTTGAAATTAAATGTTTGGAAATAGAGGTGATGGCAACACATTATTGTGAGTATAATTAATAGTGCTGAATTGTGAGTGAATGTGGTTGAAAGGGGTAGTTTAGAGTCATGTATGTCACCAGAAGGAATGCTAGAGGTGAAAACATGGGAATGCATAACATAGTGAATCTTCTGGTGGACAATGACCGTGAATAGCAATACAAATATTAAAAAGGTATTTCATAAACTGGAACAAATGTATGGCATGATTATAAGGAATTAATAACAGAGAAGTATACAGGAGAAAATGTACCTTTTACAAACTATGGACTATAACTAATAGTACTATCTTAATATTCTTTCATCAACTATAACAAATGTGCCACACCAATACTAGAGGTCCACAATGAGGGAGGGGGGTATAAGGAGTATGGGCTATTTTGGGTTTTCTTTTCTATTTTTATTTTATCTTTTCTTTTACTATTACTATTATAATTTTACTATTATTCTTTCTATCTTTTCTTGTACGATTTTTGGAGAACTGAAAATGTTCTACAGTTGATTGTGGTGATGATTGCACAAGTATGTGATGGGAGCCACTGACTGTACACTTTGAACAGAATATATGGTTTGCGAACCAATCTTAATAAACTGCATTGAAAAAAACAAGATGATACTAGCAGAAGGACAGACATATAGACCAATAGAATCAAATTGAGATTTCAGAAATCAACCCTCACATTTATGGCCAACAGATTTTTTACAAGGGACAAAGACCACTCAATTGTGAAAGAAAAGTCTCAATAGTCTCTTCAACAAATGGTGCTGTGAAAACTGGATCTCCATATGCAAAAGAATGGAGGTGTGGACCCCTATCTCATATCCTATATAAAAATCAACTCAAAATGGATCAAAGACCTACATATAAAATCCAGAATTATAAAACTCCTAGAAGAAAACATGAGGAAACATCTTCAGGACCTTGTGTCAGGCACTGGTTTCTTAGACTTCATACCCAAAGCAAAATAAAGAAAAGAAAATATAGATAAATGGGACCTCATTAAAATAAAAAACTTTTGTACTTCAAAGGACTTTATCATGAAGATTAAATAACAACTTACACTATGGGAGAAATATTCGGAAACCATGTATCCAATAAGGGTTAATATCCAAAAGATAGAACGAAATCTTCATCTCAAAAGGACAAAGAATCCAATTAGAAAATGGTCAAAAGACTTTAGTAGATAATTGTTAAGTCTTCGAAAGGATTTGGAGAAAGAGGAACACTCATTCGTTGCTGGGGGGAATCGAAAACAGTGCAGCCTCTTAGGAGGACAGTATGGTAGCTCCTTAGAAAGATTAGGATAAAATTACCATATGCTTTGACAATCCTACTTCTAGATATATACCCAAAAGAACTGAAAGCAGGGACTCAAAAAGATATTTGTATATCAATGTTCATAGTGACATTATTCACAATCATCAAAAGATGGAAGCAGTGCAAGTGTCGAACAACTGATGAATGGATAAAGAAAATGTGATACATACACATAGAGGACATTCAGCCATAGAAAGTAATGGAATTCTGATACATGCAACAACAGGTATGAACCTTGAGGTCATCATGTTGCATGAAATAAACCAGGGATAAAAGGATACTTATTGTATAATCTCACTGATATGAAATATTTAGAATAAGCAAACTACAAAGTCAGAACCTAGATTATAAATTACCAGTGGAGAGGGTTGTGGTAGGGAAGTGGAGTCAATGCTTAAAATGTAAAGTTACAGTCCCTGCCCATGAAAAAAATAAATAAATGAAAAGTAGTTTCTATTTGGGATGATGGAAAAGCTTTGGTAATGGATCATGGTGATGGTAGTTCAACATTGTGAATACAATTAGCAGCACTGATTTATGTATTGGAATGCGCTAAAAGGAGAAATTTTGGGTTGTGTATATGTTTCCAGAATAAATTTTTTTAAAAAACTCCATGGAACTGTACAACACAGTGAACCATAAGTTAAACCATGTTTACAGTTAATATCACAATTATTAAAAATGTACCTTCATCAATTTTGACAAGCCTGCCACACCAAGGCAAGGTGTTAATAATAGAGTGGTATATGGAAACCCTGTATTTTATGCATGGTTTTTCTGTAAATGCACAACTTCCCTAATTAAAAAAATAATACTGATTTGCCACACCTGGGGATATGCAAACAAAAAGTATTCTTTGTTGTAATTTATAAAGGAAATTTCCCTAAATGAGTTGTAAAAATAATCTGAGCAATGGCTGCACTGGTATAATTAGGCAAAGGTCTCAACTTGACCGTATAGCTATAATAATCATTTGGGTGTACAAATTGTGGTTTATTTGATTTTGAAAAACCCACAGAACTTTAATTACTTGATTCATTTTTTATTCCAAAAATATGTTTTGAGCACAGAACATGTGCCAGCCTTTACTAGATGCTGAGGTCCAACAATGCCCATCAGGATGACCCCCGACTTTTTTAGAGGTTCCTCTAAACAAGAGATTGGTCTAATGGGAGAGCCTGGCATTACATTTCTAATTATTTTAGTGACAGTTGTTATATAGTTGCTTTAAAGACACCTCTCTTATCTTTTCCCAGAAAATCTAGTTTGAGATTCTATATCTACACACTTACTCCAGTATCAAGTATAATGAAGCAAGTTTACAAGAGCTCAGACAAGAAGGGTTTCCAAAAAAATACATTCATATGCTTTTAAGTATAACTGAAACACCACTAGAGTCACGAAAGAGCAGAAATACCATAGTTACAAAAATGAGAGAAAGGCATGCTCACAGGGACTCAGCAACTTAGCTACAACCACATAAGGTGCACGGAAAGAGAACAGTTAGCTTCCCTGTCTGTTTCAAATGCCTATGCTAAAGCAAGCACAATGCAGCAGGTAGTCAAAGGATTCTACGTGGTGGAAACTGGTGAAAAAGATAATAATAAATCTGTATCCGGTACATGAGAAAGCAGGCATCCTCAGGTAATGTTGGTGAGAATGTTGTAAATTAGTGCATATTTTTAAAGCATTTTGTATTGATGGTATCTTATTAATAATATTATTGTGCATTCCCTTTGATCCAGCAAATCCATTTCTAAGAATCTATCTCACAGAAAAACTGAAAATAATCCCCAATATAAGTGTGTAAGGATGGTCACTGTAGAAAGTATTAATAATAATGAAAAACTGGAAACAATCTAGCAGTCCCTTAACAGGAACAGAGTGAAACATATGACAGTAAAATGAAAACAGAGGAACACACGGCAATACAACTTATATGAGTGTTAGAGTTGATTCTAGTTAAAATCTGATTGCTGTTTCCTCTGCTGAGTGTCAAATAAGGAATTGGCTTATGCTTGGGAATCCTGCTTAGGAATCCATCTTTGAATGAATGAATCATATTCAGAGTAGCAAAATGTGCACACTTTGCATGTAAGGACTGGGACCTAACAAGAATAGAGAGTGCAAAGGAGTGGCAAGCCAGCAAACTACAGAACATTTAAATTGTATTTCATTCATATTCTCTCTGTATGTGTCTCTACATCTCTGCATTTTTCTGTCTCTTTCTTTCAAGTTCAGAGCATGAAGTGGAAATAAGTTCAATACGATTGATAGTTACTGGCATTGAAAGACAGCCACAATATTACATATGTGTGTGTGTGTGTGTGTGTTATTAAATGAAAAAAGCAAGCTGCAAAATATCGGACATAGTATGAGCCTATTCTGGCAAAAAATATATGCATGGATTATATGTTTAGTGTGTATGACCAAAATAAAATCAGTAAGGCACACACCAATGGATTATGGCTACTGATAAGGGTAGTATTAGGAAGTTGAAGGAAGTAATTATTTTATGCTATATGCCCTTGTGTATATATTTTCAAATTTATTATAATACTTTGACAAATTGAAAATATTTTAAAAGGTGGGAAAAACGTTCTACCTTGACCTATGACCTCTGAGCTTTGGTTGGCTTCCACAGCTTCTCAAGCTCCTCTTCCTCTCTGAGCTTCAGAAAATGTTCAGTCCCAAGAGAGCTTCAGTGAATCATTCTTCTAAGCAGGATTCTGTACACTGATTTCTGTAAGTAGTTCTCCCACAAGTGAACCATAAGTGTCAGGAGCAGGAACTGAGCAATGACTGTGATTAAAGCACTTTGACATCTCTCAGCTTGGCAAATGGCTTTCCTCAGCTGTCTGTGACACTTACATTATTCCATGTTAACAGCATATTTTTGACATGAGCTGAGATTTCACCTCTTCTTTTCAGTTCACAAAGTTCTCAACAATACTTAATCAAACTAATGTCTAAGTCAATTAATTATTTATTTTTATAGCTTGATGTGCGAAGAGCTCAATGCCACTTTTAGATGCTAGTAACTTGAATGAGATGGCAACATCACAACAAGGATGGAGGATAATGGATAAGCTTGTTACTCCAAATCCTATAGTGGATAATGGAGAGTGGGTGCCAATAATTTACTAATAGTAAAACCAAAATGGTTGTTCTTTAGTTCTCATCTTCCTTAACTGCCACATTGCATTTGACATTAATCAGTCCTGCTTTCTTATCACTTTTTCCTTTTCTGGCTTCTGTGACCCTATAGTATTTTTTTTTGTTTATCTTTTATGTTAACCAACTCTTTTTCATTTTCCTATATTAGTTTCTCTATGTCCATCCATTCATCTTCAGCCAATATTTTCTCATTGACCATACCCTTCTTAGGTATAATGATATATTTTGCTCCTTTCCAGCATCCAATCCCCAAATCCATTTGATGGGAAATTTCCACTGTGTATCACCTTGAATGAGCTTGCCTCTCACTTCATCTTCTCATCACCTAAGTCAGGGGCCCAACATTCTTCAACACTCTACCTTCTGTTATAGCTAGAGCAAGATGGCATGACTCAGGCTCAGCCAATTAGATGTCTATAAATCTTCAGCAAGTGAAACAAAGACAGAGGCATCAACTGGAGATGAGATTTGTCATTTATAGACTTTCTTCTGAGCTATGAACTTTGCTGTGTTTTCTGCTTCCAAGTTATCTCAAGTTTCCAGCATCATGCCCATTTTTCAGGCATGGCCATCTGACCTTCCATTGTTTCTCAGAAATATACATTTTTCTGTGGTTACCAGATGGGATATCTATTGTTTATACATATAAGCCTAACTGATAAATGGGAGCCATAGCATCAATTGGCTTCATCACTCTCCTGTCTCTTACAGTTTGGTGAATATAATCAACTCAAATCTCTCTCCTGAGTTGTGGACACTACATCTCCCAATGAATGTCATCCCATGAAGGCTACTGAGACAGGCAATCAGAAATATGATAATCATCATCTACTTATCCCTCTTCTATGAAGGATTATCCTTACTTCTATTTAATCTTCTGTATCTCCGTAGAACCAACCAGAGCTGTAACTTTCATTTTCTCTTGCCAAAATCATACCATCAGATGACTAACCAGGCAATGCTTTCAGTCCAGTCACCATTCTTCTTCTTAATAGGACTTTCTAAAATGAAAATCTGATCCTATCATTTCCCTCTTCTAAATGTGTCAAAGGGCTCCTCTTTGCCTACATGAAAGAATCTCAAGCTTTCTCTTAACACCAGGCAACTCAACAGGGAATTTTAATGCAAAACAAAATAAAGTACATATTTCAAATTCAGAGGAAAAGTGGAATTATGGATAGAATTGTCTTAATTTTAATAATATTGGGCAAGAATAGAGAGATAATCAGATGGGCTGGGATTCTCTTTTTCACCCCTCAGGGGCAGGATTTGAGCAGTTAAACATGGATTACTCTAAATGTCCAAGGTAAGTTGGACTAAACATCAAAGAAGAGCCTTAACACAAAGCCAGTCAATGAAAAAAACCTAAACAAGAGGGAGAAACTGACCTTCAGAGTTAACTCACCAAGATAATCAGATGCCCAGACAGCAGCAAAAAATTAGAAGCATACTAAGAAAGTAGAAGATATGGTTCAGGCAAGGGAACAAACTAAAACTTCGGAAGAGACACAATTTAGGAGAGCTAATCAAAGTTCAAACAAATCTCCTAAATCAATTCAAAGAGATAAAGGAAAATATAGATATAGAGCTAACAGATATTAAGAAGACAATGTGTGAGCACAAAGAAAGTTTAAAAAGAAACATAAACAGAAATTATGAGGATGAAAGGCGTAATGATGGAAATCAAAAACACACTAGAGGCATAAAACAGCAGGTCCCAACAGGTAGAAGAAAGAATCAGCAAACTAGAAGACAGGACTAACAAAATCACACAGTCAGAACAGATAGAGAAAGGAATAGAAAAAATTAAATAGCATCTCAGGGATCTGAGTGACAGCATGAAGTGCACAAACATATGCATCACAGAAATCCCAGAAGGAAGACGAGAAAGGAAAGAGGCCAAAAGAGTATTTGAGGAAATAATGAGCAAAAATTTCCAACTCTTATGAAAGACATAAATATACATATCAAAGAAGAGCAATATACTCTAAATAGAATGGATCCTTACAGACCTACTCCAAAATGCATATGAATCAGAATGTCAAAGATAAAGAGAGAATTCTGAAAGCACCAAGAGAAAGGTGATTTATCACATACAAGTGATCCTCAATAAGACTAAGTGCGAATGTCTCTTTAGAAACCATGGAGGCGAGAAGGCAAATGGCATGATAATATTAAGGTACTGAAATAACAAAAATGCCAGCTAAAATTCTTTATCCAGCAAAAGCGTTCTTCAAAAATGAGGGAGAATTTAAAATATTCACAGATTAACAGAAACTGAAGAAGTTCGTCATCAAGAGATCTGCCATACAAAAATTACCAAAGGAGGTTCTGTACGTTAAAAGGAAAATACAAGAGAGAATGCTTTGCTGTAGTGTGATGAAAGGAACTTCTTCATTAAAGTTAACAAATTGGGTAAATGCAAAACCCAACACAGCTGTATCCTTAATATAAAACTCTACTCTTTAATTCCTATAAGAGTCAGAATACAATTGAACTAGAAAAAGGCATATTTCCAGATAATAGACACACAAAATATAAAGAGGCAATGTGGGACAAAACAATATAAAAGGGTAAACAGGGAAATATAGAAGCAGAGAATGTGCATGCTATTGAAACTAAGTTGGTATTTTTTCAAATTAGTAGCTTATAGATGTGGGTTGTGTAATATAAACCCCAGGGGAAAGACAAAAAGTTTTATAAATATACAGAAAGGAAAATGAGGAACAGACCAGTCAGATACATCAAAAAGAGTCACTGTACAGAAAAGGAGGTTGCAATAAAGAAAGAGACAAAAAAAAAAGATAATAACATATGAAAACCAAAGGAGGGTGGTGTGATGGTGGCTCAGTAGCAGAATTCTCACCTACCATGCAGAAACCCGGCTTTGATTTCCAGTGCCTGCCCATGCAAAAGAAAAAAACAAAGGGAAAAATGGCTGAAGTGAGTACTACCTTTATAGTAATAACACTGAATGCTGATAGATTAAACTCCCCAATCAAAAGACACAGATTTGAAGAATGGATTTAAAAAAATACATGTTATGAGGCAGAAGGGTAATTCAGTGGTAGAATTCTTGACTGCCATGCGGGAGACTCAGGTTCAATTCCCTGTCCATGCACTTCCCCAAAAACAAACCACCACCAAAAAAAAAAAAAAAAATCAACAAATGATGCTGCAATAAGGGATACTCACATGGAAAAATAATGAAATGTGACCCCACCATACAGCATACAAAAATTAAAAAAAACAAAAACATATTGTTTACCAGAGACTCACCTTAAATGAAAAAAAGAAAAATAGGTTGAAAGTGAAAGGACACAGACAGATATTCCATGGAAATAGTAATCAAAAAAGAGCTGGGGTAGCTATACAAATACAGGTAAAATAGACTTTAAGCCAAAAGCTGTTATAAGGGATAAAGAAAGTTACTATATATTAATAAAAGAAGAACCAATTTCTTCTTGGTTTAATAAAAACCAAGAAGATATAACAATCATAAGTATTTATACACTAACCGTGATGCCCCAAAATTATATGAGGCAAACACCAGCAAAACTGAAGGGAGAAATAATACACCTCTACAATAATAGTTAGAGACTTCAATACACCACTCATCATAGATAAAACATCCAGCTGGAAGATCAATAAGGAAAGGAAACAGAAAACTTGAATAATATGGTAAATGAACCAGCCCTAACAGACATGAACAGAACATTGCACCCCAAAGCAGCAGGATATACATTCGTCTCAAGTACATATGGATCATTCTCTAGGATAGACCACATGTTGAGTCACAAAACAAGTCTCAATAAATTTAGAAAGAATAAAATTATACAAAGCCTTTTCTCGGACCATAAATCAATAACAGGAAGAGAACTGGAAAATCCACAAATGTACAGAAGATGAATAACACACTCTTTAAAAATCAGTGAATCAGCTCTTTTCCGTGGTGCCTAGGAGGTGGTTGGCTGCCTCATCATGAAGTTGAGTGTTCTAGTTAGCTAGCTGCCGGAATGCAATATACCAGAAACGGAATGGCTTTTAACAAGGGGAATTTAATGAGTTGCTAGTTTACAGTTCTAAGGCCGAGAAAATGTCCCAATTAAAACAAGTCCATAGAAGTGACCAATCAAAGGCATCCAGGGAAAGATACCTTGGTTCAAGAAGGCCGATGAAGTTCAGGGTTTC
>PVIY010044845.1:0-19464 GCA_004026745.1 Myrmecophaga tridactyla | reverse complement strand
TTTCTCTATTATTGTTTTATTTCTTTTTCTGATGTCTTTTTATTTCTTTCTCTAAATCGATGCAAATGTTCTAAAAAATGATGAATATGCAACTATATGATAATATTAAGAATTACTGATTGTATATGTAGAATGGAATGATATATTAATGTTCTTTTGTTAAATTTTTTAATTAATAAAAAGTTTAAAAAAAAAAAAAGTTGAGTGGCATTTCGTTTATAGATGGGCCATGGTTTCTTTAACCAATTCCAATTTGTGGGATATTAGGGCTCTCTCGTTCTCTCTCTCTCTGTCTCTCCCTAATTCTTTTGGCTTTTACAGACAGCACTGCAATAAACATACATTCTTTGGCTGGCCCTTTGCACACCTGCCCAATAATTTCATGTAGGAGATTATAATTTTTAATTCCTTTTGCTTTCTGGAAAGGGTACTGTTTTGGTTTCCTGGCTGCTCTAAGCAAATACTATGAAATGGATCAGGTTAAACAATGAGAACTTTTTGTTCATGGTTCTGAGGCCAGGAAAATGTCCAAATCAAGGCATTGTCAAGGTGGTGCTTTCTTCCCTAAGACTGGCTGCCAGTAATCTTTGGCTCCTCTCTCACATGACAAAGCACATGGTTGTGTCTGCTGGTCTTTCTTTCTCTCCTGGGTTTCACTGATTTCAGCTTCTTACTTCCATGGATTTCACTTTGTCTGAATTTAATGTTTTCATAAAGAAATCCTGTAATAGGATTAAGATCCGTCCTGATTGGGGTGGGTCACACCTTAACTGAAGTAGCCTTATCACAAGATCCTACTAACAATGGGTTCACATCCACAGGGATGGATTAAATTTAAGATCATATTTTTCTGGGGTACATATAGCTTCAAATCACCACAGGTACCCATTTTTACTCACACTGCCAGTGAATGACAGCTACCAGAGCCCACTCCTGCTTCTCTGATGTCTGAGAATTTGTCCTCCTATTAGTCTGACAGAATTCTAAGGGAAAATAACCTACCAGCCCTACATCTGAAGGGAGTGGAGAATTGTGGGGAAGAAAACTTCCAGAGTGGGGTCGTCAATTCTGCCTTATTCTAACAAAGTGGGCCCTAGCTGAGGGCAAGCCTGCTCATCCTCCTCCTCACCCCTGCCTCTTTGGTTTGGGGGCCTGGAAATAGATAAAAATTGCCCCAGAATTACTCAAAGAGTAGAAATAGCGGTGAAATGGTAGAGTTTCTTTAAGCAGTGGTTAATGTAAATTAGGAATCAACATCTCCTCATCTCTCCTTTAAATGACAGTGACAATCTTTTCTTCATTGAATTACTTAAGCCTCATTGAATTACCTAAGCAGGGGTAGCAGGAGAGTGAGTGGGAATTCATACCCTGCCCTGCAAAACATTTGTAGACAAAATATTTGTAGACAAAAATTTTCCAATAGGAAAAGAAGATAATGATATTACCTTGGCTGGAGCTAAAATTCCACATGACCATGAATCATGGGGGTAAGAATGGAGCAAGCTCACATGATGACAATGAAAGACAACCTCAAAACCATAAGTGGGAGTGAACCATCATAGTCAAGAAATTAAAAGAGGCAGGAAAATTGCTGAATGATCCCAGAGGCAGCTTTCCAAGCAGAATCCAGAGTCCAGAACCTGCAGCCAAATGTCCAGGGCAAGGACAAGTGGCTGGAGGGCTTGAACACTGTCTAATCTGCTTTGGTCAACCTAAGGTATCCGTGACCAAAGGACCAGAGCACAATGTAACCGGCAGAACAGCCAGATCCTCCAAGGACACAATCGCATGATCATTATAAAATGGCCAAGCATCAGGACTGACCTGTGGTAGCTGGGGGAGGGAGGCGGAGACGGTAATTTCGTGGCATTAGGCAGAAACTATCTAGGAGGAAGTGTCTCCAAGCAATGAGGAGCCTGTTTTTAGATTAAGAGACGCTGTGTACAAACACCCCACTGCATTTCTGCAGCTCGGCTACAATGTTGTGGCAGCAGGCAGTGGCTCATACCTTCATAGCAAGCAGTGCTCTGCCCAGAGCATCAAAGCCTGGCAGGCATTTTAGCAAAGTGCATTGGGAGACCATACCCTTGTATATTCCTGAGTTGTCTACCATATATTTGTTCCACAATAAAAAAACAGTAATAATTTAAAATGTTTCCCAAATCATTTTCATAGAAATTTGCATGCTGTACCAATACAATATTGAGTGAAAATAAAGCAGAATGTAAAATTATGTACACAGTATAATTTTGACCATGCCAAAAAAGGTTTAAACATATATATAGAACAGGTATTAGGTGGAAATAAACCAGTATTTTGGCAGTGGGGGATGGATTTGAACTTTAATCTATTTTATCAGCAGATACTGACCATTCTCTACCTTTGATAATAAATGTCTTCTTTAAGGAAACATGAAATATCCATTCCAGTGCTGCTGCTAGCATAGGCTAAGAACCAGTGGAGCCCAAGCAAGGGCTCCGTCCTGACGGGATCTGGGAAATGATGATGAACAGCACTGACAGAGCAAAATGTGTCCTTGGTCAAGTATTAATGAGAACTGCTGTGCTTTCTTTAGCTTTTTATTTTTCATTTCTTATTTTCCATCTCTCTAATTTCCTCCATGATATCTTTTGCTTTGCAGATTTTATTAAGATATATTCACATACCATATATTCCATCCAAAGTGTACAATGCGTCACTGTATCATCACTTGGTTGTGCAATCATCACACTCAATTTTAGACCATTTTCATTGCTCCAAAGAGAAAAATAACAGAGAGACACCCAAAGAGAAAACCCAAAACATCTCATCTCCCTTAACCAGCCCTCCGTTATTGATTCCTAGTATTGGTGTGGTACACCTGTTCCTGTTGATGAAGGAATATTAAGATATTATTGTTAATTATAGTCCATAGCCTGCAATAGTAATTTACCCCCATACAACACTCTGTTATTGACTTTTTGTACACATGCTACCTTTGTAGTTGTGTCAGTTTGAAACTGTTATGTACTCCCAGAAAATCCATGTTCTTTTCCTAATCCAATCTTGTGGGGGGCAGACCTATTATTTAGGGTGGAACCTTAAGTAAGATTGTGTCCATGGAGATTGACCCATTCAATTGTTTGTATGGCCTTTTGATTTGAAGGAGGTGTGATTCTGTCTATTCAAGGTCGGTCTTTTAGATTACTGGAATCCTTTGAAAGGGGAGACATTTTGGAGAAGACACCGTTGCTGCAGAAGCAACATAGATACAGACATTTGGAGATGCTTAAAGTGCTACTGGAGATGCTTGGAGTGCCGACAGAGAGAGTAGGTGCCTCGCCATGGATGTTTGGAAATGCAGAGCCCAGCAGACATTGCCATGTGCCTTTCCATGATATGCAAAGCAAGCCAGAAGTCAGAAGGATC
Source organism: Myrmecophaga tridactyla (assembly GCA_004026745.1). Taxonomy (NCBI): domain Eukaryota; kingdom Metazoa; phylum Chordata; class Mammalia; order Pilosa; family Myrmecophagidae; genus Myrmecophaga; species Myrmecophaga tridactyla. The sequence goes on along the minus strand of PVIY010044845.1, from coordinate 16,056 downwards.
CACAGGAGCTGAGAAAGCCATTTGAAATCAGAAGCCAAAGGACCAGCAGACCCCAGCTACATACCTTCCCAGCTGACAGAGGTGTTCCAGATGCCCTTAGCTTTTCTTGAGTCAAGGTATCTTTCTTTGTCCAAAGTTTTTTCTTTATCCTTAGTTTGGACATTTTTTATGTCCATAGAGCTGTAAACTTATAACTTAATAAATCCACTTTATAAAAGTCAACCCATTTCTGACATATTGTATTCTGGCAGCTTTAGCAAACCAAAACAGTAGTAGTCATGCAAGAACTTACTTACATATGTAGTGTTCATTGATGACATACATGACTTGAAACAATCCCTTTCAACCAAGTTAAGCTACATTACAGCACTATGACTTATAACATGGTATCCTTTAGCTTGTTTAGCTTTGTGTGCCATTTTACAACCAAGCTACCTATCAGTCAATTAACTAATTGGTTACAATCAGCCAGAAATAGAAAGTAATGTCAGCAGGAATATAAGGATTACATTTAGGTTAACTGAAGAGTAAACTGCAGAGAGTTCTCAGTCCATATGCAGATTCTATCATTTTTTGTGCAGTTTATTTTCTGTCTTCATAAAATCCCTGGTTAAAAAGTAACTTCAAGTGTTGTTAAAAAGAGATATTTAGATCGGGGGGACCCAATTGCATGATGTAAGGTGGTTTAGTGAAGCAGAAAAGATTATGCGTTATAAGGAAATATTTGATGTTTAATACCAGCCTCCAGCCTACCCTGCCAAATTACTAGGTGTGGGACCCAGGGCAAGTCGTATACACTCTCTGAGCTTCAGTTTCCCTATTTGTAAAGTGAGGATACAATACTTATCTCATAGATAAATAAAATAATTTCTATAAAGTGAGTGCTAAAAGGCTCCAGCCCTTAGGATAAGAGTTGCCTTGTTTTCCTGCTCCACCCCACCCCTGGGTTGTTGCACTTAAGTTTATTCCTAAGAAGGTGGCCTCTATCTGAGGACCATAGCCCAGAACCTTGAAATGTAAGCTGTTCCTGCCTTCCCTCACTGCCCCTGCCTGCATCTGGCTCTAGATTTCTTTTGATGAACTTCACTCTGAACTAGTTTTTCCTTCTTCAATCTTCTCCCGGATCTTGCCTGTTGCTAAGTACCATTTATTTTCCATTATTAGTTCAGAGCAAGTGTTAAGACAGTCAAATCTTTCAGATATTTAGAATGCCATTGAGAAGAAATTAATTGGTGCTCAGAAATGCCATCACTTAAGGTGAACATTTTCTTTATTTGAAAATATTAAAGAGTAGCAAAGCTGTTGTTGTTCTTAAATTTGGAAATTCCATAAACTCTGAATTTCCAAAGGGTGACTTATCTGACTCAAAAACCCATGTCCAATGATTAATCTTTCTTTTCACAATTTTATTCTATAAAAAGTGAGAATTTTTGCCAGATAATGAAGCCAGATCAGATGAATTTTTCCCTCCTTTTTTTCCCATAGTTTCAAACCTTGATTGCCAAAATTCTAAATCTAGTTGATAAACAACTGAAACTTTAACATTCCTAAGTGCTACAGTTCTATAAGTTGAATTTTGATATAGTAATTCACAAAGCCACCTTTAGCAGTTCTGTTTGTCTCAGACTACACTAAGAGCTAGCCTTGGCTACACTGCAGGAAGACACTTTCCAACCTGTGTAGGTTGATTGAACAACAAATGATGGTGACAACAGCAGTAGCAACAGTGATTTTTTACCTTATCAAGTGCTTTTCAAAGAACAATAGAGGCTGAGCAATCAAGAGATCTTTTGAAATTAAGAAGATAGTGATAACCCCCGCACCCCACCCCACCCACCTTGGGTCTTCCTCTCACATACAATTTCCATATGCAATTCTTCCTTTAGTGGTCATTGTCAAGTCCACCTGGAGGTGGAGAGCAACCCAAACCACTCGGATTGTTTTAAGGCTAAGGTACATTTAAAAAATAAGGAAATGACAAAATAGAGTTACTAAAATGATTGGATACTTAATATATTCATATTTAACAAATCACTGCATTTTAGACTAGCAATACAATGTAATACACCCATGCTGTCTACAGCTAACTAGTATTAATAAAAATAAAAACAGCTAACATTAATTGAGTGCTTATTATATGCTGAGTACGACTCAAAGCACTTTTCATTTATCATCTCATTTAATCTTTCCAATTTTATGAGGTGTCTTAATTTCCAGATTTCTAAGACAGATATCACATAATGGGTTGGTTTTGTAGCAGAAATTTATAGTCTCACAGTTTCAGAGGCTAGATGACTTGCTGCTTCCTGGGGCTGGTTGCTTTCTAACTGGTCAGCAATCCCTGGATTTCTTGGCTTTTCCATCACATGGCAATGTCATCTTCTTTCTCTTCTTGGTTCCCATTTATTTCCAGCTTCTGGCTCCTCTCATTGCTCTCTTTGTTTATGTTTTATTTTTTTCTGCTTATAAAGACCCCCAGTAATATGGATGAAGAACCAACCTCATTCCGTCTGGTCCACACCTTAACCAAAAATGACATCTTCAAAAGACCTAATTATAATGGGTTCATGTGGGAACAGAAACCATAATTTGGTCTCAATTCACTGAAGCTCTGAACACACAGCTGCCTGCATAACCAAAGGACCTAGTTAATCTTTAAGCTTGCCTCCGTTAGGAGGAAGGAATATAAAAATGGTTCTTTGAACAAAAACCAGACCCCTTAGTCATTTGATTTCATTCCTGATCCTGTATGTTTTTCTGGAAAAAACATGATATTATCACACACTCCTTTGAATTCCCTCAGTTAATCTGTAACCCTTTCTGTGCATAGAATGAGTAGTTAGAAACCACTCCATACATCATGAGACTCCTTCTAAGTGTATCATCGTCTATGCAATGAAATGTTGTTGTCTTGAACCCCTATATCTGGCTCTTATGATTTTTACCTCATTGTGGAGCATTTCTTATGATCCTCTAAGTGTTTGTCATGAGAGCTACTGTCCCTGTCTTGAGTAAGTTCTCAGTAAACTTAATGACTCAGTCAATGCCTGGTGTTTTCTTCACCCTCATGGCTGGAACCTGCAGTTCCAGGTTGGAACATTTGGTGAGCCAGCCAGGAGACTGAGGAAACTCCCTCTGCTGTAGTCATGAATTGTGAGAAAAGGGACCCATCAGGGGGATCCTGGGGTGGCATGTGTCATCTATGTGGGGGAAAATGAGAGTATGTGGATGTCCAGAACTCTTCAGCAAGCTTGTTAGAAATAATGCAACAATTATCTGAACAATTTGGAATAGCTAAGATAAAGGAAGTAAGGCAAATTGTGGCAGTTATTGCCTGGTCTCTCTCTTAAGAGCTTTGCGAGATGCTACAAAAAAGGAATTAGAGGCAGCTGCTGCTGTACAAATGTTAGAAGATGGATGAAAACTTGAAAAGGACATGAGGTTAGTGCAGGCTGAAATGAAAGACATGCTGAATGAAATTCTGAAATGTGTTGATGAACAATTAGAAACATTAGCTTGAAGATATGCCCATATTAAAGGAAAAAGCTGCCATTGGCTCATGTTAGGTGCATCATTAACACCTCTACCTAGGACCCAAAGTTCTGGAATCCCACAGATGATTCTACTGATATGGAAGAGAAAAGTGAATGGGTAATAACTGATGATGAAGATGAGGAATATTGTAAAGAGGTACATTCCTTGGTGCAGAAAAAGACAAAACCTGAGACTCCTGTACCAACTACGAAAGAGAAGAGTGGAAAAGACTCTGCCGTACCATCTGTTGCTACAGCTAAAACAAAAAGTGCATATTACTACAAGAGATTTCACTATGTTGGAATTAAGAGAAATGAATATTCAATGCAGGCAAAAACCTAAGGTATTATTGTCCATTTGGCTCCTCCTCCTATGGGATGACGGTGCCAGAGGCATTTTTCTTTCTGGGCTAGAAATAAATAAGTTAACCTCTTTGAATACCCATCCCTCTGCCCAACAATGGCTATGTGCTATTTCTAACCAATCTGAGGCAAAAACATTGTTGGATTGGATTATTGAACAGTGCTAAGAAGCTTGACTTAATGAAGGAGATTTACTTCATGTAATGCCTCATTGGAGCTCCATTAATTAATTATAAGATCTATTAAGAGGGTTAGGTATGAAGCATGCTGTCTATATGGCAGGATTTAATGGACCAGACAATACCACTTCTACTATAGGAGTAAAGATGCCATACTAAACAGTGCTCATATGTACTAACCAATGGTATGCCTCATTGGTACCTATTTTGTGTATTTATATTGAACAACCTGTCTCCTGAGCTGCCCTGGCCTTGGCTGACCTAAATGTATCAGAATGAGTGAAAAAAGAGGTCTGGAGTAAGGCCTGCAGGATGTATTCCTAAACATCATGGCCCAAATAGGGGATCTAGATGACAAATGTGGTCTTATCTGGTGGTGGCCAGTACTAACATAGAGACTACTGACACACAGCCCCAATTCAATAATAGTCAAACTATGGAATAAGCCTCCTAAAGAGAAGTAGTTCACCATGCTGGTGGATATCCCATATCTGACAACAAAAAGAGCAGCTAATGAAAAGCCAAGGACAGCTGAGTCCTCTGCACCTTCCTTAGAAGCTTGGGAAACTCCTTTACCTCTGCTATAGAATAACAGCCAAGGTTCCCTGAGAAACATGAGATCCATTTGGAACCCTGGGGACAGGAGGGCATATGTAGAGCTAATAATTTTCTCATCTGCCTCCAACCAGCATAGGGTATTAGCCTTAGTAGATATGGGAGGAGAATGTACTTTAATATATGGAAAGATTCCAAAGCATAGTGAAGTTACATTAACTTTATCTGGTTATGGAGGGCAAAACATCAAAGCTAAACAGAGACCTCTACTGATGTTAATTGGAAGACTACCACCTAAAGTATATACTGTATATATATAATGAGATATCTCTTATTCCAGAGGACATCACATGAATAAACAGTCTACAAAATATAACCTTACAAATAACTATAAGAGAATTTAGACTGAGGTGTGAAGTGGTAAAAGCAGTGATAAGGGGGCATACTAAATGGTCCCCAGTGAAAGTTCCCTCACCTGGAAGAATACTCACCACCAAATAATACCAGCTTCTGGAGGACACATGGAAATCTCCGACACCATTGCAGAACAAACTTTGGTAGCTATTATCATCCCTATTCATAGACCATTTAGCAGGCCAGTATAGCCTGTAAAGTAACCTGATGGAACTTGGAGAATGACAGTTGACAATTGGGACCTAAACAAAGTAACCCCCGACCCTGTTCAAAGTTGTTCTTCATATTGCAAGTTTACTAGAGGAAAATAGTGTTAAACTATGCCATTACCATTTTGTATTTGATCTTGCTAATACTTGATTTCAGCTTTTCCCTTAGTTCTTCCAGTCAAATTGGTTTTGCCTTCACATGGGAAAGAAGACAATGGACATTCACCATCCTGCCTCAAGGGTATATTCATAGTTCTACAAAATTCTATGGACTGGTGGACCAAGATTTACAAACATAGAAAAAAAAAAACAGATACTGTTGTACTTTTTCACTATATTGATGATATTATGTTAACCAGTAACTCTTTTGCTGATTTAGGACCCACTGCAGAAGGACAAGTCTCTCATCTAGAAGAAAGGGAATTGGACAGAGAATCAGGAAAAACTGCAACAGCCTAGCTGTTCTGTCAAATTTTTGCATGTTTTTATGGTCAGGAAAGACAAAATCATTCTTACTACTGTTCTTGATAAAATACAGACTTTTCCCACTCCCCAAACCCCTAAACAACTTTTAGCCTTCTTAGGGCTTCTAGGTTACTGGTGCCCTTTTATTCATCATTTGGCTCAAATCTTAAAACCTCTCTACTTGTAAGTCTATAAAGGAAGGACCTCAGAATGGGATGTCCCCCAACAAGTGACTTTTGAGAAAGCTAAATGGACAGTAGCTCAGGCACAAACTCTTAAGGGGATGGACCTGGATGTGCCTTGTGAATTGGATGGGACTAGCACCAACACTGACTATGGATGGGGTTTGTGGGAAAGGCAATCAGCAAAAAGCATTCCAATTGGATTTTGGTTGTAGTTATGGAGGGGGGCAGTATTAAGATATAGCCCCTTAAAAAGGAACTGTGTGCAGCATACAATGCTGTCCTCCAAGTAGGAAGATTAACTTTGAAAAATCCAGTGATCTTGTGTACAGCAATCCCTATTTAGCAGTGGGGTCTGTGACAACACTAAGATCCCCTGGTCAGGGAACACACAATTAAATACCTTAACCAAGTGAAAAGCCTATCTCCCACACAGGAGTACCATCAACAATAGCTCTTCAGTAATGAAATGCATGGCATGTTAGATCCTGTTTCCTATGTGGAACTAGAGCAATCCTCCATACAAGCTGATCCTCCAGATAACAACACAGCAATTCCTATGACTGAAGAACAAGGAACTATCCCTTCAGATGCCTGGTATATGGATGGATCTGCTCATGGACAACTGATAAGGTTGCCTGCAGTAGTGTCCAACCTAGCACTGACATGGTATGGTGGGAAATGGGGGAAAGCTATAGCATCCAATGGACAGAACACAAAGCTGTATGGATGGTAATTGTGCATGAGCCAGGTGATTACATTACCACATGCACTGATGGTTGGACAGTATACAAAGAACAAGAACATTCACAAATATATGGAGATTAAATAATACACTCTTAAACAACCAGTGGGTGAAAGTAGAAATTGCTAGAGAAATCAGTAACTATCTGGAGATGAATGAAAATGAGAATACAACTTATTAGAACTTATGGGATGCAGCAAAGGCTGTCCTGAGAGGGAAATTCATTGCCCTAAATGTCTATATTAAAAAACAAGAAAGAGCAAATATTGAGGACTTAACAACAAACCTGAAGGAACTTGAGAAAGAACAGCAAACTAACCACAAAGCAAATAGGATAAGAGAAATAACAAAGATTAAAGCAGAGATAAATGAATGGGAGAACAATGGAAAAAATCAATAAAACCAAAAATTGGTTCTTTGAGAAAATCAATAAAATTGATGGGCCACTAGCAAGACTGACAAAGAAAAAAAAGAGAGAAAGGATGCAAATAAACAAAATCAGAAATGAGAAGCGGTGTGTTACCACAGACCCTGAAGAAATAAAAGAAATCATAAAAGAATACTATGAACAAATATATGCCAACAAACTAGATAACTTAGATGAAATGGACAAATTCTTGGAGACCCACAAACAGGCTACACTGACTCAGAAAGAAATAGAAGATCTCAACAAACCAATCACAAGTAAAGAGATTTAAACAATCATCAAAAATCTTCCTATGAAGAAAAGCCCAGGGCCATATGGCTTCACAGGGGAATTTTATCAAACATTCCAAAAAGGAACTAACACCAATCCTGCTCAATCTTTTCCAAAAATTGAGGGAAAAGGAACCCTACCTAACTCATTTTATGAAGCTAATATCATTTTAATACCAAAACCGGGTAAAATTGCTATAAGAAAGGAAAACTACAGGCCAATCTCCCTAATGAACATAGATGCAAAAATTCTCAATAAAATATTAGCAAATAAAATCCAACAACACATTAAAATAATTATACACCATGAGCAAGTGGGGTTTATACCAGGAATGCAAGGATGGTTCAACACAAGAAAATCCATTAATGTAATACAGCACATTAACAAATCAAAAGGGAAAATCACATGATCATCTCGATTGATGCTGAAAAACATTTGACAAAATTCAGCATACTTTTCTGATAAAAACACTCCAAAAGATAGGAATCAAAGTTAATTACCTCAATATGATAAAGGGAATATATGAAAAACAAATAGCCAGCATCATACTCAATGGAGAGAGACTGAAAACTTACCCCTAAGATCAGGTACAAGAAAAGGATGCCCACTGTCACCACTATTATTCAACATTGTGCTAGAAGTTCTAGCTAGAGCAATCAGGCAAGACAAAGTAATAAAAGGCATCCAAACTGGAAAGAAAGAAGTAAAACTCTCATAATTTGCAGATGATATGATACTGTACTTGGAAGATCCTGAGAAATCTACAGCAAAAATACTTGAGCTAATAAACAAATTCAGCAAGGTGGTGGGGTATAAAATTAATCTGCAAAAATCAGTAGCATGTCTATACATAAGCAATGACCTAGCTGAGGAGTCAGTTAAGGTAAAAATTCCATTCAAAATACCAACTAGGGTGCATGGGTAGTTCAGTGGTTAGAATGCCCACCTGCCTTGTGGGAGACCCAAATTCGATTCCCAGACCATGTATGCAAAAAAAAAAAAATGCAGCTAAAAGAATCAAGTACTCAGGAATGAACTTAACTAGGGATGTAAAGGATTTGTACACAGAAAACTACATAACGTTTCTAAAAGAAATCAAAGGTCTAAATAGGTGGAAAGGGATTCCCTGCTCATGGATAGGAAGGCTAAATATAGTTAAGATGTCGATTCTCCCCAAATTCATCTACAGATTCAACACAGTACCAATCAAAATTCCAACAACATACTTTGAAGATTTGAAAAAGTTAACTACCAAATTCATCTGGAAGGGAAAGAGACCCAGAATAGAAAAAAGCATCCTAAAAAAGAAGAATGAAGTTGGAAGAGTAACACTCCCTGACTTTAAAACCCATTATAAAGCCACAGTGGTCAGAACAGTATGGTACTGGCACAAACATAGAAACATTGACCAATAAAGTACAGTGGCAGAAAGTATTTAAATTGAGTCAAGAGGCTACTGTGGAGTTTGCTCTTATGCAAGCTTCAGTTAGACATTGCTATCTATCATAACCTGCCAACCCCCAACCAGGACCATTCCAGTCAATCCTAAAGAGCACCTAGGGCAATATATAAGATTCTGCAAGGGTTCCATGTACTACAAAAACCTACAACCTCCAAATGAGCCCCTGGTCCAGATAAGTCCTGAAACCTAGCCCAGTTTCTTCAGAACATCAGATAGTTCCATCTCCCTATCCTATATTAGTGACAGAGCCTTCCAATATGAAAAATTTAGAATCACCACAACTCTAACACCCCTAAAGAGAGGGATGGAAAGATCAAATGTGATGGTGGAGTTAACAAATGAATATGAGTAGGATTTAACAAATGACATTTAAATATCATTAAACTGATATTTCTTTAATCTCCAGTATTTTAGAGCAGCTGAAGTAAAAACCTAAAATTGTGAAATTGTAACCCATGTCAAACTCTGAAATATGTTCTACAACTGATTGTGGTGCTGTGCTTTAAAATGAATAGCTTTTTTGTATATATGTTATTTTTCACAAAAAAGTCGACTCTCATGATAAAATAATACTAATACTGAAACTAATAATATCTTCCCTTGTCTTCTGTTACCAACACTGTTGTGGTTTTTCAACCACCCCTCTGATTCTCCTACTACCCCCTTCTCCATTGTGTAGCCAGGCCTATCGATTAGGCAAGAACTGAACCCCAGACTCCTTTTCTTCTCTTTATCATTTTCTCTTTGTTTGGGTGAACTCATCCATGGCCACGTCTTCAGCCACCTGTTATCTAAAGGTGAGTTTCCAGTTTACATCTCCAGCCCAGACATTTCCTTTGATCTCCAAATTCATATATCAGAAAGATTAGTTGATTATACCTCGTTTAGATATCTCCTATGGGCAATTCAGACTCAACTTTTCACGTGCTTCCAAAATCAAACCCATGTTCTTCCCACCATGTGAATGACTGGTGAATGGCCACAATTTACCATGCGCCTTCATATCCCAAGAAGATCGGCACATGATATTCCCTGTTCCAGATGAATGTGAGCTGTGTAAATATAGCCTGCATAAATATATTGTCTAAGTATGTCTACATACAAAATATGTAGGAATGAACTCCATTATATTGCTAGTTAAATTTCAGATTCTCAATGACCATTTCATTTATGTACTCCAGTAGATAATAATCCTTTAGTTGAAAAAATAAATATGAACTTGGTGTGAAATTCCACACAAGTAAAACATGTAACTCAGTAGACGCTGCAATTCTTTCCATTGTTATCATAATTGCTGCCTAAACTGTAATCTGCCACTGTAAATAACTGGTTGAATTTTCTTTTTCTAGTTCTTGTTTCTCCACTCAGTGGACAGCTGCTTACGCAAAGTTTTTCTGACAGAATCATAGCAATAATTTCATTGCTGCCACAGGTGAGATATCAGCCTGTTTCCTAACCTGACATCAAGGAGTCAATGGGATGATATACTGATTTATTTAGATTTAAGTAAAAAAAACATTAACAGAGATTCCAAAGACCTAATTTCTCACATTTTCATCCAGATGTAACCCTCGAGTACAACTTCATCTATCCAAACATTTTCAAATATTTAATTTTGCATTTACTTCTACCACCTGTACCCAGGACTGGCTACATAAAAGTGCAAAATGAAAATGTAGAGCATTGTTCAACATTTACTGAGGATTTCAAGACAGGGGCAGCAGAGCCTCACACCAGCCAGGGCCTGTAAGTGCCAGGTCCGGTGTGACTGCACACGTTAGATGCCCGTGGAGCTGGTCCCATCTGTATCTTTGACACTGAGTTTTCTTACAGTTCCTTATTTTCCAAACACATGTTTCCAATTCTCCAGAAGTTTCTATACTTATATCGATTTTTTCCTTTTTTATTGTACCCTCATTTTTATTCGTTCATTTGACAAACACTGAAGGAGTGGCTCATATATGCTAGAACCTGGGCTAAGAGCTGAAGATGCACAGATAAATAGATCATGAATCTTGCCTCAAGATCCCAGAGTAGTTCTCTGGAGAACTTCTAGTCCCATCCTTTGAATTGAAATCCCCTTGTGAGGTAACAAAAACGCTGCCTCCCTACTGATCTTTGATGTTCAATAAGTGTGTGATATGATGCTCAAATGCATTCATAATAAAAAGCAAATTACATCAAGTGAGCTATTGCTTTTCATGAATCAGCCTAGCAAAAGCTAAAAAGAAATCATAATTCCAGTAATTTTCAAGAGTGATACGTTCATTCACATTTTGAGGTACAGTTTGACAATATTTATTTTTAAATTTTAAAGACATTGTTTAATTGTTTTCTTTCTTTTAATACTCCATACAAATATACCAACACAAATGCCTAAAGACCTGTGCAGAATGACACACAGATGGATGAGGGAGGAAGGTTTCCCTACAGCATTTTTCTTAATAAGGAAAATAAACTTGAAACAACTTAAATGTCCATCAATAGAAGATCAGTTAAATAAACTGTAGTTCATATAAATGGAGGAATATAATGATGTAGATTTATTATTGTGGACAGGAAGCTGAATATATCATTGTGAAGTGATAAAAAAGAATTGTAGAATAATTTGAGGAGTATGATACTGTTTAATTTCCTGGCTGCTGAAACAAATGCCATACAATAGGTTGGCTTAATGACAGGAATATACTGGCTCACAGTTTCAGAAACTAGAAGGATTGCTTCCTCTTGGGGTTAGCATCTTCTGACCAGCAATCTTTGGGGTTCTTTGGATTTTCTGTCACATGGCAATGTCTTCTTTCTCTTTTGGGTTCTGTTCACTTTCAGCTTCTGGCTGTTCCCAGTGGCTTCTTTTTGTGTCTGATTTCTATTGCTTGTAAGGACTTCAACCATACTGGATTAAGACTCATTCAGTTTGGGCACACTTTAATAACATCTTTGAAGATCCTTTTTACAAATGTACCAGGGGTTGGGACCTGAACATGCTTTTTGTGGGGTATAAGACTCAATTCTCAACAGACACCATTTGTTCATTTTAAAAACAATACTCATATGCAACTGTATCTATAAGAATACCTATGTCTGTATCTGATCTTGGCATCAAAAATGTCTGGAAGACGACAAAAGAAATTATACCAGTAATGCTTCTGAGGAACAGAGCTGGAGCATTTTTTTTTTACATGGGCAGGCACCGGGAATCGAACCCAGGTCCTCTGGCATGGCAGGCAAGCATTCTTGCCTGCTGAGCCACCATGGCCTGCCCAGAACTGGAGCATTTTGAGCAGAAAAGGTGAGACTTTTACTTTTCACTTGATTTCCTCCTCAGCAATTTAAATTGAAAAAGTTTTATTTATTTAACAATTTTAAAAGAGCCAATTAAAATGAAAACAACTCTGAGTCACCAACTTCACTTTTCTTTTCCATCCTTAATTTCTAATATCACTTTGGAAGACATGGAGAAAATTAGTAATACATTTTAGGAATCCAAAAAGTAGTGATGTACTTGTACAATCAAGAGGACTCAGCATAGTCCCTCTCCTCATGAGCAAGATCAAGTTTTGCCCTAAACCCACTAGATCCTTATTCACTGCACTATTTGCCTTTGAGTACCTCATAAGTATAACTATAGAGGCAGAAACAGTCTCTGTATTCCTGAGAAGAAAACAATCTCTACCCAACCATTATAACATTGAGGAGAATTCTTTTGCATTGAAAAATTCTTTACTCTCCCTCTACCCTAGTGGAAAATTATTTAAATGGGGATATTTTTTGCAATGTCCTCATATACCTCTACCTGCTTCCCAACCCAGCTTCCTCTTCCTTTCCCTTTCCTTCTTTCTTACCTCCCCAAAATTCCTAGACACTGGGGACGAGGTTATACTACAGTAGCAAACAACCCTAAAACTCAGTGGCTTATAGCCATGATAGTCACTCTCACTCATGCTAAACCATCTTTGGTGGGTTGCAGCTTCACCCCAGGCATCTTCACTCTAGTACCTAGACTGCTGGAGCAGGTTCTGCAGGAATCATTGCCGGCCTTGTGGCAGAAAGCAAAGAAACTATGGCAAAGCACGTACAGCTCTTAAAGCTTCCACTTTAAGTAACACACATCACCTTTGCTCGTGCTCCATTAGCCAAAGTAACTACTATGGCCATAGCTAAGTTCAAGAGACAGTGCTGTATAATCCTCCCACTGGGAAGGGCAGTGAATTTGGTAAATAATAATAATTAGAATGAAACAAAAAGTAGGAAATATCCGGCCCACACTGAGAGTAGCTGAATTCTTGGTGGGTAACTTCCTGCACCAGGGGAAACAGCTAGTACTGAGACTAGTTTCAAAATCAGGGCAAGCTCCCCTTCTAACCAGCAGTGTTCCTGTGTGCTGGTTTGGGGCTTTTGGCTTGACGGAATCAGCATAGGAGGTAGACTGGTGCTAGCTTGGACCAACTACTTCTCTTTCTCCTATTCCTTAGCCATGGTGGAGAGACTGGTACCTCCACTGGAGGACATAGAGTCAAGTACTACTACAGAAGGAGTAGAGTACTTTAAGAAAAGGCCAATTCCGTTGCACTTAGTTTAGTAAGGGTTACCCAAGCTGGAGAATTAAAAAACAGCAAGATATTTGGGAACAGGGAAAATCACATGTTTCACACCATTGTTTCTCCTCTGTATCCTGATTTTCCATTAGAATTAGAGACTGTGCTATGGACACAGAGGATTGGGTTCAATATTGCTGGTATTACATAATTTAGACCATATTGCTCTTTGATGGCCAATATTTTATTGAATTCAGTTGAAAAATGTAACCAATTATAATTCAAAATTGGAAACAGAATGGGGTTGACTTTTCAAAACAATTGTCAAATCACATAATTGGAGCAATTTTATTCAACACTAATCCATTTCAGAGATTTTGGAAGCAATGTTTAAGAGACTGATTGATAAGTAAAATAATGAGAACCATGGAGAGCAGTCAGAAATGGGCACAAAAGGGAAGCTGGGTTTTCTAATGGTTGTTCTCCTGAGAAGATAGCTGCATCTCTGTTTGGTCATAGGCCTGACTGTAAGAACACTGAATATATGAGAAAAGAATAAAAAGTGTGGAAATATTGCATTGTGTCAGGGGCTCAGGGCTCTTCTTTGTTCCTTTCTGCCTTCTTCAGACCCAATCACTTGAAGGGTGAGGCAGAACTAGAAGCTAGGGTATTTTATTAGATAATAGTTCTAGAGATAGAAACTTTTACTGTGATGGGCAAAAGGGATAAAGGCCTGCTTCCAGACAAGAATTAACTCCTGGTTGTTTGTCTCACTGCTGTTATTTTTGCTCTTTTAGAAAGATGAGATGACCCCCAGCAAGCAGCTCTGCCTAAGCCAGCCTGGGACATATAGCCCAGACTAACTTGGGCCCTAGACATCGCCATAAATACAATCTCACTCTTACTACATCCTGTTCACTTGTCTGCCTTCCTTTGGACTGGACTTTCCTCACTACCAGATGGTGAAATCTTTAGGTCTTCTTTTTGTAAGTGACCCAAACTCAACTCAAGGTCAGTTTAAGGGCAGATTATAAGACACATGACATCAAGCCACAAGAAGAGCAGGGAATGCAGGTTGGTGTCAGGGCAGCTAGAACCAGAAGCTCAGATGCCACCAGGATTTTACTCCCTCTCTCATTTCTACCTCTTCACTTGACCCTCTTGGAGAGGTTCTTCATGATGGTATCACGGTCACTGTTTTAGTATATTAAATGCTGCCAAAGTGCAATATATCAGAAATGAGTTGGCTTTTATAAAGAGGATTAATTAAGTCACAGGTTTACAGTTCTAAGGCCATAAAAATGTCCAAACTAAGGCATCCAGATAAAGATACCTTGACTCAAGAAAGACTGATATCTGTCACATGGGAAGGCATGTGGCTGACATCTACTGGTCCTTGTTCTCGGTTCTTTTGCTTCCAGATTCTAATGTCAGTGGTTTCCTCTCTAAGTGCTTATGTTCAGCCTTCATTTAACTCCTCTGGGACACAGCTCTGGGTTCTGGCTTGCTTAGCATCTTATGGGAAAGTTCATGGCAATGTCTGCTGAGCTCTGCATCTCCAGACATCCATATCTAGGCGTCTGCTCTCTGTCGACACTCCAAGCCTCTCCAAATATCTGCATCTCTGTCAGCATCGAAGCAATTGTATTTTCTCCAAAATGTCTCCCCTTTTAAAGGAGTCCAGTATACTAGTCAAGTCCCACTTTCAATGGGCAGATCACATCTCCATCTAATCAAAAAGTCACACCCACAATTGGATGTGTCACATCTCCATGGAAGTAATGTAATCAAAAGGCCACCCCCATAATTAAGTGGGTCAATCTCCATAGAAGCAATCTTACCAAAGGTTCTGCCTTAAACAATAGGTCTGCCTCCGCAAGATTGGATTAGGAAAGAAAACATGGCTTTTCTGGGGTACATAACAATTTCAAACCAGCCCAGCCACCAAAAGTTCCCAAACCCAGGACCTCCAGATTTGCTACAGAGAGGAAGTGCAAATCTTCCTGGTCCAGAGAAAGCATCTTAGAAGTGTTCTGATCACTGCAGCTCAAAGTATGTATCTAGACTGGCTCATGTTTTGCCTAAGAAGGAGGGTCACATGAGACCCGGAAGCTCCCAGGAAGGTCACAGTGTTGGAGTAAAGAAATTTACAAAAAAAGGTATGTGTGTGTGCTTGGACTACAGCAGTGGTTCTCAACTGGGGGGGATTTTGCTCCCTTCTACCCCTCCCCCAGGGGACATTTGACAATGTGTGGAGACATTTTTGATTGCTACAACTAAGGAAAAGGATGTTACTTGCATCTGGTGGGTAAAGCCCCAGGATTCTGCTAAACATTCTATAATGCACAGGACAGCCCCCCACAACAAAGAATGATCTGTCTCAAATGTCAATAGTGTTGAAGTTAAGAAACTTTTGGCTGGGTATAGAAATGGTGGGGGTAGAAGTGCTGGTGTAATGTGACATCCAAGGTCGTTCCTATAAGTGGTAAGCCATGGAGGCTGCAGTCCAGGCCTGATAGTCACCTCATCCTTCTGAAGGAGCAAAGGCCTCACATTGTTAAAGTTTCTATCATAACTTTGTCCCCGGACCTCCAGCTCTCAGGAACCGTGTCAGGCATCTGGGCTATCACAGCTTACACAGTTAGACTGCCCAGTACCCTCTTTTGCTGTCACCATGGGACTATGTCCCTCACTCTACGTGCTTGGCTGTGACCTCT
>PVIY010044844.1:0-19499 GCA_004026745.1 Myrmecophaga tridactyla | reverse complement strand
AATATCTATCACACAGGAAGGCATGTGGCTGGCATCTGCTGGTCTTTGTTGTTCTTGTTCCTGGGTCTGTTGCCTTTAGCTTCTGTTTCCAATGGCTTACACTTTAGGCATCTGTGCATCCTAAAGCTGCTCTGGGGCAAAACTCTGGGTTTCATCTCTTAGCTTAGCATCTCATGGAAAGATACATGGTGACATCTGCCAGGCTCTGGTTCTTGTTTAGCTTCTGCTGGATCTCTCAATTCCTTGGGGCTTCTGTATTCCCAAACATCTGGGTCTCCGTCAGCTCTCTTGAGGACACCAGTAAACTAATTAAGGCTCATCCTGAATGGGTGGGGTCACATCTCCATCTAATCAAAATGTCACACCCACAGTTCGGTGTGTCAAATCTCCATGGAAACAACCAAATCAAAGATCAAAGTGTTCACCCTAAATAATAGGTCTATCTCCACAAGAGCAGATTGGGATTGAAAGAAGATGGCATTTCTGAGTTACATAACAGTTTCAAACCAGCACAACCAGTAACAAAAACACATGCTTTGAACAACAGTGGGGATTGACAACGTCAAACTTTATCTGAGCCCTGTGCTTTTGGAAAGCATCCAGAGTCAAGGAATCTTACAAGATCACCCAAGTTTTCAAATATTCCAAGATAAAAGCTAATCTCCTTCCTTGTGTTCCACATAAGTCTTGCAAATAACCCTCTTGTTTACTGGCCTCTATAAAATCCCAGGGTCTATTCTTTTTCTTTGAGATATTCCTCATTAATAAACATTCTTTCTATTGCAATACTCTGAATAAAATATCTCCTTAATTGTCTACTGAACTTCATCTTTCACAATATAAACCATTTCTATGTTTCACAAAAGGATTAATTATATATAATAATAGTGATAATGGTGACCATTATATTAATGATGCTAACAATGTCTAACACATATAATGTGTTTATTGTGTCCTCGGCACTATTGTAAACAAAGTATGTATAGCAAGATTTGAGGAGATATAATGTTTCCCCCATTTAACTTATTTATACTTCCGTTAATGAGGATATCACATGATGCAATTCTTTGTTTAAACATCATTAAATGTGGAATTTCTTATAACTATAGAATATTATTAAAGTAGTTGTTTCTGTCATTTTGCATGTTTCTGAGAAATATGTGTTTTAGCTTATGTCATATGACAGAGAATTTAATGAAAGACTTAAAATTAAAGTAATCTAATTTTGCATAGGTTGTTCAATATTTAACTTATCTGAATAGCAATGATAATATTTCCTTATGAAATTTGTAAAATCTTTCCTTATTCCAGTGACCAAAAACTGTAATAAAGCACATTATTTTCTAAAAGATTGACATTACTACTATTAGAAAAATACAAGTATAAAGTTGCAAATACTTATAGCCCTTGTATCTTTATGACAAAATAATTAACAGATTTGTGTTTCATGATTTAATTTTCTAAATGTGAAATATAAAAAATCTGTGATTGATGTCATAAAATTTCTTTATTAGTTTGTTATTGCTACTATAATAAATTACCACATATTCAGTGGGATAAAACTTTATATTCTTATAGTTCTGGAAGTCAGAAATCCAAAGGGAACTTTAACAGGACTAAACTCAAAATGTCAGAAGGTGAAGATAATGGAGAGGAGAGGTTCCAAGATGGTGGCTTACTGAGGCATGGAATTTAGGTTGTCCTCCAGAGCAGAGTAAGTAGCCAAGAACAGTATAAAACAACTACTGGGGCCACATCAGTGACTAGACACATAGCATACACCAGTCTGGACAAGCTGGACCAACTGCAATCCTGCACAGAACTATAAGTCCCCCAAGCCAGGGAGACCAGAGCCCCTACCCCACAGGCTGATTCCTGGAAGGGAAAGGAAAGAGACTCCATTAGCAGCAGGGGCTTAACTCAAACAAGCTCAATTGCAGAATTAATTAACAAATTCTGACTACTGAAAATAGGCCCCCACCTCAGATAAACCTTGAATAAGAGTGAAAGGTACCAGGAATTTTTGCCCTGGCACAAAGGGGCAGGGCTGATGGGGAAAAATAGTTTTTTTTTGGATCAGACAGTACAAAATACTTGAAAAGGGCTGGACCTTAGGCACTTAGAATCTGGAGATACATAGAGCAACAAAGCAACTTAAGTTCTTGATTAACAAAAGGGAGGAACTGAGGTTCTGCCCTGAAAAGTCTTTTTTTTTTTTTTTCGCTTTGTTTCTACAATGTAACAGCTCATTAGATTTAGCTATAAGGCTTCTTAGGCTCCAACTGACCCAGGCAAGGATGGAATTTGGAATTAAGCTTGTTTGAGAAACAAAGAGGCTGGTCAGGTGAAAGGAGTTAACTCCCTGGAGCCTGGCCTTCTCCAAGAGAGGGGTGGGGACCAGCTCAGGGTGAATCCCTCCCTCAATGACTTCAGACCCCAGGGACTGGAGAACTGAAACAATTAAATCCAGCCTACAACATCTCCTCTGGCTCAACCATGCCCCAGCAGAGAGAGTCTGCTGAAGTTAAAGGCACTGCATCATTTTATGCTGGTGGGAAACCAGAGTCAGACAAGCACCACATACTGGGAAAGATAAGAAAAACACAGAGTCTAGAGGCTTCATAGGAAAGTCTATCAACCTGCAGGGTCTCACCCTCAGGGAAAACTGATGGAGGTGACTCTTTCCTCCTGAGAGGAAGTCAGTCTGGACTGGGAAAATCTGACTGGGTCTATAATATCTAAGTAGAACCTCCTATAAAAAGGGGGGGCCATAAAAGGGGAGCTCCATATAGGTAGGGCAAAAAAAGAAACCGAGGACTAAAAAATGCTGATCCATTAAACATAACCTGTGCTAGAGGTCTAGAATAAGAAGAACTGAATGTCAAAGAACAGAGAGAGAACAAAGCCATCCAGCAGGAAAAAGAGTGAAAACAATCTCCAGGATAAACAAATTCAGGAAACCAAGTGCCTAGATGCCAGCAAAAAATAATGTGTCTGTGCTGGTTTGAAATGATATCAGTACCCTAGAAACACCATGTTTTAACCCTAATTCCATTTTGTAAAGGCAGTCATTTCTTCTAATCCCTATTCAGTACTGTACGTTTGAAATTGTAATCAAATCATCTCCCTGGAGATGTGATTTGATCAAGAGTTGTTGTTAAGCTGCATTACATGGAGGTGCGTCTCCACCCATTTGAAAGTGTCTTGATTAGTTTACTGGCATCCTATAATAGATGAAACATTTTGGAGAAAGTGCGAGATTCAGAGAGAGCAGAGCAGAATGACATAGTCACTAGAAGGAAAGAGGCCATCAGCCAATGACCTTTGGAGATGAAGAAGAAACATGCTTCCCAGGGAGTTTCATGAAACAGGAAGCCAGGAGAAGAAACTAGCAGATGATACCATGCTCGCCATGTGCCCTTCCAGATGAGAGAGGAACCCTGACTGTGTTCACCATGTGCCTTTCCAGATGAGAGAGAAACTCTAACTGTGTTTGCCATGTGCCCTTCCACTTGAGAGAGAAACCCTGAACTTCATCAGCTTTCTTGAATCAAGATATCTTTCCCTGGATGCCTTTGATGGGACGTTTCTATAGACTTGCTTTAAGTGGGACATTTTCTCAGCCTTAGAACTGTAAACTAGCTACCTATTAAATTCTCCTTTTTAAAAGCCATTCCATTTCTGATATATTGTATTCTGGCAGCTAGCAAACTAGAACAAAAGCCGTAGTAGAAGAGATGAAAAAAATAAAAAAACAATAGAAACCAACAATGTTAGATTTGAAGAGGCAGAAGAAAGGATTAGTGAACTGGAGGACAGAACATCTGAAATCTGATGCACAACAGAAAATATAGGGAAAAGAAGGGGAAAATATGAGCAAGGACTCAGGAAATTGAATAACAACATGAAGTACTTGAATATATGTGTTGTGAGTATCCCAGAAGGAGAAGAGAAGTGAAAAGGAGGAGAAAGACTAATGGAGGAAATTATCTCTGAAATTTCCCATCTCTTATGAAAGACATAAAATTACAGATCCAAGAGGTGCAGCATACCCCAAACAGAATAGATCCAAATAGTCATACTCCAAGACACTTACTAATCAGGCTCCCAGATGTCATAGAGAAAGAGAGAATTTTGAAAGCAGCAAGAGAAAAGCAATCCATCACATACAAGGGAAGCCCAATAAGACTAAGTGTACATTTCCCAGAAGAAACCATGGAAAAAAAGAAGACAGTGGTATGATATATTTAAGATCATAAGAGGGAAAAACTGCCAACCAAGAATTCTATACCCAGAAAAATCGTCCGTCAAAATTGATGGGGAAATTAAAACATTTTTAGAGAAAAAATACTGAGAGTCTTTATGACCACAATCAGCTCTGCAAGAAATACTAATGGGAGCACTAGAGGCAGATAGGAAAAGGCAGAAGAGAGACATGTGGAAAATAGTGTAGAAATGAAGATTATCAGTAAAAGTAAAACGGGAAAAAATTAGATATGACATATGAAACCCAAAAGGCAAAATGGTAGAATAAAGTGCTGCCCTTACAATAGTAACACTGAATATTAATGGGTTAAACTCCCCAATCAAAAGACAGACTGACAGAATGGATTAAAAAACAGGACCCATCGGCATGCTGTCTATTGGAGATACACTTTAGACCCAAGGACAAACATAAGTTGAAAGTGAAACGTTGGGAAAAAATATTTCATGCAAACAATAATCAAAAAAAGAGCAGGAGTAGTTATACTAATATCTGACAAATTAGACTTCAAATGTAAAATGATTACAAGAGACAAAGAAGAATGCTATGTATTAATAAGAGGAACAATTCAACAAGAAGACATTAACAATCATAAATATTTTTGCACTGAGCCACAGTGCTCCAAAATACTTGAGGCAAACACTGAAAAGAGAAATAGATACATCTACCATAATAGTTAGAGACTTCAATTCCCTGCTCTCATCAATGGATAGAACATCTAGAAAGAGGATTAATAAAGAAACACAGAATTTGAATAATGCAATAAATGAACTAGACTTAACAGACATTCATAGGGCATTACACCCCACAACAGCAGGATACTCCTTTTTCTCAAGTGCTCATGGGTCATTCTCAAGGATAAACCATATGCTGGGTCACAAAGAAAGTCTCAATAATTTTAAAAAGATTAAAATCATATAAAACAATTTCTCGGGTCATAAAGGAATGAAGATGTAAATCAATAACAGGCAGAGAGCCAGAAAGTTCACAATTATATGGAGGCTAAACAACCAGTGAGTCAAGAAAGAAATTACAAGAGAAATCAGTAAATATCTCAAGGTAAATGAAAATGAAAACACAACATATCAAAATTCATGGGATGTAGCAAAGGCAGTGGTAAGAGGGAAATTTATTGCCCTAAATGTCTAATATGGTACAATGATAGTGACTAAATATACAAATTAAAAAGTGTTTTTGCATCAGGAAGAACAAAGGAATGTCAGTATCGCAGGGTGTTGAAATGAGATGGGCATTCATATTTTAAAACTTTAACTTCTGTGTGAGACTAAAGCAAGAAATGTTTATTTGGTACAAAATTTGTATTTTGACTAGTGCATTTTGTAATTTAACTTACATGGACAATTTCATTGAATACAATAAGTACAGGGAACCTTGAATAGGGCATGAGATTTTGTTGGTTTGTCCAGGTTACTGTGATTGCCTGATAAATCCCAGAGTGATTTGAACAGTGAATAAAGAAGTATTTGCAAAGTCCCCTAGGGAGAATGGGGAGAAAAGGGAAAAATTCAACTTCCTCATTTGGAGAATTCCTGATATTCTCTCAAGCAGTGTGGACAACCAAATCAATAGGCTGAGCCCTCCCTCAGTCTTGGGGTTTGAGCTTATGAAACTTATCCTTGCAAAGGATAGGCTAAGCCTACTTAAAATTAGACTGAAGAGTCACCCCAGAGAACCTCTTTTGTTGCTCAGATGTGACCTCACTGTCCGTCAGTCAACATGGCAAGTGAACTCACTGCCCTCCCCACTTCTACATGGGACATGACTACTAGGGTGTAAACCTCACTGGCAACATGGGACAGAAATGCTAGAATGAGCTGGGACTTGGCATCAAGGGATTGAGGAAAACCTTCTTGACCACAATTGGGAAGAGAAAAATGAGGCAAAATAAAGTATCAGTGGCTGAGAGATTTCAAACAGAGTCAACAGGTTATCTTTAGGTTATTCTTCACATTATATAGATATCCCCTTTTTAGCTTATTCTATATTAAAGTGGTTACAGGAAAGTACCTGAGACAGTAGAGCTGGGTTCCAGTAGCCATGTTTCTTGAAGATGATTATATAATGATATAGCTTTTGTGATGTGATTGTGTGATTTTGAAAACCTTTTGTCTGATACTCCATTTATCTATGGTATGGACAGATGAGTAAAATATATGGATAAGAAATAAACAAATAATAGAGGGAACAAAGATTAAATAAGTTGAGTAGGTTAAAATACTAGTGGTCAATGAGAGGGAGGGGTAAGGAGTATGGCATGTATGAGTTTTTTTCTTTTTTCTTTCTTTTGCTGAAGAGATGCAAAAGTTCAAACAAATGATCATGGTAATGAATACGCAACAATGTAATGATATTGTGAGACATTGATTGTAACCATGTCAAGAATGTTTGTATGTCAAGAATGTTTGTTTGTTTGCTGTTTATAATAAAAGTATTTTTTTAAAAAAGAGAGAGATAATGGAGTCAGCTCATCAGGATTCTAATACTGACTCTATTAACTTACTAGCTTTTAGAGTTGTTTCCATATCTATAAAATCAACATAATAGTGGTATTTACCTTAAAGAGTTAAGAGGTGCTGATGAATAAACACAGGTTAGCATTTAATACATGACAGCTCCTCACATTCAAGGGTCCTCCTACTCAAAGCAGAGGTCTTCTAGAAAGCAAGTGGTGACAGCAGTTTATCCAATCTTAAAGCCTTGGAGAGAGATCATTTCATAACTTCTAATTCCCTTTGTTTTGGCTTTCTATGTCTGTGCCCTCCTGCTGTGCTTAGTAACCAGTGTAACTGAGAAATTAGGAATTCAGAGATGATTTTGATTAATTAATTATTGTATAGATATTTCTTTTTGCTTTCTGGTATATTGGCTTAGACAAAAGGAAATAAATGAAATCTCTAAATTGTAATTTCAGAGACGAAATACATTTTATCATATAAGATAACATACATATATAGATAGATATATATAAGTTCCTGGGAATAGAATTTAAGACTTGGACATCTTTGGGAAAATATCATTTAGCTTACCACAATTTCCTGTTAAACTGCATTTAAACCAGGTAATTTAGGCACAATTCTGTCTAAATTGAGTTTCCTATACCCGCTTCTAATTTCCTATCTCTATAACTCTTAGAAGCTGACACCCACAAACCCAGACCAGAGATGAAGGAAAGTCCAATAGTAGAGACTATCACTGTCCCTCATTCTTAGTATTTTGTACTAACAACCTTGTTCTTTAAAAAAAAAATGTGCAAAGGCAACAATAAGTGAAATACTTTTCTTTCTTTTAGAGTATTATTATTTAGTGATCTATTCTTTAAAAGTATACTATAAAGTTATTATATGCTAGATTCTGTGCTAGATGCTGAGAATGCAAATATAAAAGATATATTACTACATTCAAGACAGTCATAATCAAATGAAGAAGAATGTAGTTATATAGACCAAAATTGTGTTGTAGTTTAATTAAGACTATTAGGATAAACAGGGTCCATTGTTAGACAATAGGTCATGTTTTTCTTCCTTTCTATTCAGTAAGCTCTATATTCTTCTTTGATATGAATTTTGTTTAAATGCTTTCTCTAGAGGATTTATCTCCTTAATATGAAAATAATGTGTACATATCAAGAGAAATTATTTATTTACCCTAGCATAAATTAATCTGTCTCCTGACTAGATATTCACTAGAACCATGCTTGAGTTATTGAAACCAACTTCCATTGTGAGTCATCAGGACCACCCTTGAGATATCAATGTCTCATTCAATGAAATATCTAGGACATATTAAGAAAGTAGTAGAACTCTTCCAAGGAAACTTAATGGCCTACAATTACCTAACTTTCACAATCAACTCAGATGACTGTTGAGTTCCAACCAACCATACCTTTGACTGATCTGCTCAATACCTGTCCTAGTTTCAATCACACCTATTGAGTGTGTGCCCATGCTTGAATTACTTCACAGATTAATTATTGCAATTCCTTAATGGTTTGTCTCCAAAATCAAGTTTTAAGGATGATGCAAATTTGTGCAGCTTCAATATTAAAGTAGGTATCTAACATACATAAAATGAATGCATTGAGAAATGAAACTTCAATTTATAATCAAATAAACAAAAAAGCAAAATCTATTATGATTACCACTTCAGATTTTTTATTGTAAAAAAGAGAAACTCATTCTGCCTCACTCAAGCATAATAAGTTTTATTGGAAGGATATTTGGAACTCACACAATCCATGGGATGGTAGAAAAATAGATCAAAAAGTATGGAAACCAAGATTCCTCTGGAGTTCAGAAAATAGAATCAACTTTCTCCTAGAAAGATTATTCTGGTCAATGTGGTATGACCAGTGTGGAACAAGTTGCTATATAGAGCAGGATATATTATATCACATCATATATCATATCATATTATATTATACTATATCATATCACATTATATTATAACATATTATAGTATATTATAGCATATTATAATATATATAATGAGTTGCTATGGGAACGCAGGCTCAGGCACAATAGAAACTTTCAATAAATGACTGCTTTGGTACTTATGCAGTACAAAGAGATCAAAAGAGCAGGGGAAGAGATCCCATCATGGCCAGTCTCCCAGAGAAGTCAACAACTTAGGTATGAGTCAATGGATATCCACTCTACTTGTCTCATTTCTTGTCAAAGAGGAGAGACAGATCTGTACTGACCCAGGTTGGGGCATTTAAACAACCCAGAGGAAGGGGACCCTATCACTGAGAGTTTCCACAGTGAGAAGCAGTTGGGGTTGCTTGTTCCTGAACCAGAGGTTTAAAGTATGGTCAGGCTTCTCAATTAGACCTAACTTTTCTCCTGGGCTGTGGAATGGAAACATATTGAAGCATCTGCACACAACAGAAAAGTGGTAAAAGCAGGTGAGGGATGGGAGATGATGCTAGGTGTGTCACTGATGTCCCAAGCAGTGTTATGTCCTTGAAATGATGGGAAATCCAAACATTATCAGTTCCATTGTTATTCTGCTCAAGATCCAATTCTCAGGTAGAGCAACACATTAGTGTATTTAAGAAACATATCATCACCTAGTTGACATAAAGGAAAAGAGAAAAGGTCTCGAAATTAGATTCTAGAAATGCAAAAATTGTCACATATTTACCACATGTAATGTCTATTTCTATCTTCAGTATCTCACTCTTCTAAAGGGATACTTTTATTTGTCTATAACAATAACTAATTCTTACTTTTTACATAATTTTCTGAAGTTTTAGAGTATCTTCATATGACTTACAGTTCAAACTCAGAGACATATTAAGTTGGAAAGGTGAAGCTTCCATCTGACAACAATATAAAATGTAAGCATACAGCAAATTAAATAATTTCTTCTGGAACCATCAGAGAAATCATGGAACAATGGCATCCCAAAGCGAAGCAGGTACCTGCACACAGAGACAGAAGCCAAGCACTTGCTTACCTGGGAAAGAAGCTGCTGGATGCCATATTATCTGGAAGGAATATTAATTAGAAATTTTAACAAATTTCTGAGGATGACTGAGCTAGTATGGAAGTGAGAATCTCTGAGGGAAGCTACCGTATGGTGTCCCATCCTTTTACAGGCTTTTCCTTCAGTAATTCCAGTAGATATCAGGAAGGACTGGGAAGAATCTTGAGAAATTTCCCCAGTGGAGGTGGCTACTCAAATCTTTCTCTCTTACTGAACAAAGGCTCAATCTGTAGGGTAAAGAGAACTCCACCCATGTCCAACTCTCTGCCTCTCCTTGAGGGGAAAAAGAGTCTTAATCTTTAGAAGAGATCACCTCAAGTACATAGAATGAGAACACTGGAGGATAACCACTGCAACTAAAGAAGGAAATTGGGGAAGGAGGACAAAAGCTATGCCAATAAAGGAAGAACAGAAACACTTGTGAAAAACATACTTCCATGGTACAGGCTCATTGTGCACTTCAAAGACTGAGATATTAAGAAAATTAGAATATGCTTCCACACACTCACATTCCACCACCACAATAACAAGCCTTTAGTTACAATATCAGTGGGTTACAACTAGGAGATCTGCGAGAAACAGACTCTCTGCAAGGCAGCACAAATGGAAAACCCAAATCCAAGAGGGTAGACTAAAACAATGTCATTAGAGGAATTTGACACTTCTGGTGGACACAATAACAACATACTTCAAATACAGCACAATTCATTATTAGAATAACATTAATTTTCACATTAAAGCCATACTTGCCTCAGTCCCTATGACCTATGCAACTTGTTCAGCTTTCAGAAGAAAATCACAAGAAATGCTGAAAGGCAAGAATAAAATAAAAGTAAAACCAGCCTGTGTTAGTCATGGTTCTATAGAGAAATAGAATCGACAATAGCAATCTAAAAACATGAGATTTATAGAGGTGTCTCATGCAACTTTTGGAATGGAAGAGTCCAAAATCCATACGACAAGTTATGAAGCCAGTGGTTCTGATGAAGAGTCTGGACAAATTCCACAGGAGAGCCTTGCAGCAGAAGAAGTAGTGAAAGAGTCTCTCTTCTCCCTTAAACAAAACAAAACAAACCTTGAACTGATTGGGTTATCTCATTGTGGGAGCTGCACCTTAGTTGATTGCAGATGTAATCAGCCACAGATGCAAATCAACTCAGTGATGATTTAATACACCAGCCTTCCGGTTTCTCAACCAACCACAAAATATCATTGCAGTGACGATCAGGCCAGTGCTTACCTGACCAGACAACTGGGCATAGTCACTTGGCCAAGTAGACATCAAAACCTAGCAATCACACAATCTGAAAAGACCACATGACTAAAAGAAGAGACTCAGACATGGTGCAAATGCTGGAGTTATCAGACTTGAATTTTTATACAATTATGGTAATATGTTGAAGGTTTGAGTGTCAAAGGTAGTCACAAGTATGATCAGATAGATAATTTCTCCCAGAGATGGACCCTATAAGAAATAATCACTATAGAAATACTAATTAAAAATATAGCAGAGAAATGAAGAATGCCTTCAATGAGCTCATTAGTAAGATTAAAACAGCAAAGGAAAAAATAAATGAACTTGAAGATATGGCAGTATCTCAATATATTGAGATGTCAAGAGAAAAAAAGAGTTAAAAGAACAGAACATGAATCCATGACAAAATCAATGACATTTGGTACAATATGACATGACGATCATATGGTATGATATATATATCACATTATATGTTATGCGCATATATACATATGTACATATATATACACACACATATATATTTCATATCATGTACCATATACATATTTGGAATATTAGATGGAAAAAAGAGAGCAAAGCAGAAGACATACTTGAAGAAATAATGACTGTAAATTTTTCAAACTTAGTGACAGACTGTGTGATGGTTTAAAGCTGTTACATATCCAAGGGAAATATGTTTTTAGTTGTAATCCATTTCTGTGGTGAAACCATTGTAAGTAGGAGTTTTTGATGAGGTTACTTCAGATAAAATGTGACCCACCTCAAAGAAGATGGGTCTTAACCCTCTTAATGGAGTTCTTTATAAATAAAATAGAGAGAGATATATAGAAAGCCATGAAGCAAGAAGCAAAAATAAGTAAAACCTGGAAGAGAAGGGAGAGAAAAGCAGATGCCACTATGTGCCTTGCCATGTGACAGACAAGCCAAGGATCATCATCAGCCAGACTTTGGGAAGAAAGCATTGATTTGATGTTGCCTTGATTTGGAAATTTTACTGGTCTCAAAACTATGAGCAAATAAATTCCTATTGTTTAACCTGACCCATTTAATGGTATTTGCTTAGGAAACTGAAACAGATTTTGTTACCAAAAGATTGGGGTGCTGATATTGCAAATACCAAAAATGTGGAAATGGCTTTGGAAATATGTAATGAGTAGAGGCTGGAAGAATTGCCAGAGGCTTATAGAAAAGGTCTAGATGGCATTGAAGATATGTTGGTGGAAATATGAATGCTTAAGATTCTTCCAATGGGGTCTTAGAAGGAAATGATGAATGTGTTATTTGAATCTGGAGGGAAGGCAATCCTTATTTTAAAATGGCAGAGTACTTGATAAAATTGAGTTCTGATCTCAGATAGGTGGCAGAAATTGTAAGTGATGGACTTGGATATTTACCCAAGGATATTTCTAAGCAAAATGTGGAAAGCACAACCTAGTTTTTCCTTGCAACTTGTAGTGAAATGAGAGAAGAAAAGGATAAGCTTAGAACCAAACTGCTGGGTAAAAAGAAACCAGAAATTAATGGTTTGGGAAATTCTGACCTTCCAGAAAGTGAGTCCCCAGAAAATAGTGCCCTTGGTGAACTGAACATAGAACTAGTCAGCTCTTCCAGGAGAGTTAGGATTGGAAATGCCGTTATCTGGGAGGATCTGTGCTAAGTCTTACTGCCTGATGGTTTGGACCCCTCCGTACTACAGGCAAAACTGACAATTTTTTTGTGAGTTCTGTAAGTAAAACCACTGCTGTTCTGGACTAAAAGAGATAGAAAAGGGATATATTGAAGGAAAAATGATTTGAAAGGCAGAACCATGAAAGCTGAGGCCTGGAGCAAAGATATCTTCTTAGGCCAAGAATGAACTCACCCATATATGTGGAAAGGAGAGGGCAGACCTTCAGTCCCATTGTTCAGGAAGAGTGCTGATAACTAATGTTCTGAGATGGTTGAGCCTGTGCACCAGAGATTGCAGAGACCCTGGCCACCACCTCAATGACTGCAGGAGAGCATCTGTTCGAGGAGAACATGGCCTCTGCACAAGCGCTTGAAAGGCGTGGGGTTGCTGCTCCCTCAGGCCTGGAGGACAAAATTACATTTTAGAGATGACCTCAGATCTTGAAATCTAACGAAGTTTTCCTCACTGGTTTTTGTAATTGGGACTGGTGATGGTTTGAAGCTCTATGTACTCCAGAAAATATCATGTTCTTAAAACTAATCCATTCCTGTAAGTGTAGACCTAGTTTAGGTGAGACCTTTTGATTAGGTTATTTCAGATGAAGCATATGTTCCCAGTGGTCTTAATCTTCTTACTGGGATCCTTTAAAAGAGGTGAAATTCAGAGAAGTGTATGGAGAAGGTGAGAAAGAAATGCCGAAGAAGCTGATAGAAAATGAAGGACATAAAACAGAAAAAAAGCTAAGAGAGAAATAGTAAGAAGTTGAAACAGCAAAACCCAGGAGATGGACCAGCAGACACCAGTGCTTTGCTATGTGACAGAGAAATCCCAGATTGCTGGCAGCCAGTCTCTGGGAAGAAAACATCGCCAATTGATGCCTTGACTGGAATATTTTCATAGCCTTGGAACTGTAAACTTGTAAATTAATAAATTCCCATTGCAAAAGCCAACCCATTTCAGGTATATAGTACTTCCACAACTACAGCAAACAGGAACCATGACACCTGTATATATTCCAGTTCCTCCCTTCTGGAATGGAAATGTTTATTCTCTGCCTTCCCTACTTTGTATGTAAGAAGCAGATAACTTGTTCTCTAAGTTTCACAGGTCCACAGACAGTGGGGATTTGTGCTCCAGAACAAACCACGCCCATAACTGATTTTCAGGAGAGTTTATATGAAACATTGTTTCTGAAATGACTTCAGGCTTTTGGGATAGTGTAATGGAATGAACGTATTTTATGCACTGAAAAAAACAGGTCTTTTGGGGGGTCTATAAGGTAAGGTGTGGTGGTTTGAAGCTATGTACCCCAGAAAAATACGTTCTTAAATCTAATCCATTTCTGTGTGTGTGAACTCATTGCAAGTAGGGCATTTTTTAAGATTTAATCTTAATTTGTGTTAAATTATGAAAACATCAATAGATATGAATAATCATATAGTAATGAATACTCAGATAATGACCACCATGCCTGAGAAATAAAACTTTAACATATTACTAAGGTTCTGATATATCCTTCTTCAATCTCCCTGCCACCTCTGACTTTCATCTAAACCTTATAGACAGTGATGACACAACAGAAAATTTAGTTGTTCATTTCTTTGCTTCACGTGCAACTTGCTTCTTATTAATAAGCAAAAGTTTGTGAGATTTACCCACATTGATCATTGTAGCTGTAGTTTGTCCTTTAAAAACATCTTATTAGAGAAGTTGTGGGTTTACAGATGAATCATACATATAATACAGGATTCCCATATGCCTTGCATTGGTGTAGAACATTTGTCACAATCCATGATAGCACTTTGTGTAATTGCATTAACTTTTAACAGTAGTTATCTTTGTTACCATTGATGAAAAATTTTAAAATAGTATTATTAACTGTCACACATAGTTTATATTAGGTGTATGTTTATTTCCTTAGACAAATCTATTATTAACACCTGGTATTATTGTCATACAGTTCTTATGATTCACGAAACGCTGTGACCAGCATGGCTCAGTAGGGACTGGAGGGAGGTGATGGGGAATTAAGAAAAAAAGACAAGAGACAAAGATACAGTTAAAGCTGGGAGCAGGTGGGAATCTGAGCTCTGATGGAGACTCAAAAACCCCAAGAGGTTCATTATTGTTTATTTTATAAGACTGAGAGGTAAAGAAAGTAATGAAAGTGTAACTAAAGAATGGGGAAGGAGGGAGCACGGACTGAACCATCTGCTTCCCTGTGCCAGGATCCTTGGGTGCCAGATTCAAGCAGCTTTGCAACACTTTGGTCTTTTCAGGACATCAGGTGCCTAGTCCCACAGAGACAGCTTTACTTTATCTCTGCAGTGAGCATGTGACCTCTGTCTTATCCATGCCGGACAATGAAAGACCATTTTTATATTTGTACTACAAACAACAGTCCATGATCTACAATAGGGTTACAATAGGGTTCACTGTTTTATACAATTCTATGCTTTATTTTTAAATTTTATCCCTCCTTTTAACTGCATTCACCTATATATTCCACTGCTGCTAATTACATGTACATTAATGTGCTACCATCATCACCACCCATTTCCAAACCTTAACAATAAGCCTAAACAAATTCTGTACACATTAAGCATCAACTCCTCATTCTCTAACCCCAATCTATTCCCTGGTAATCTATATTCTAACTTTATGAGTTTATTTATTATAATTAATACATATTAGTGAGTGTGCCAGTTTGAAAGTATTATGTACCCTAGAAAAGCAATGTTTTAATCCTGATCCATCCTGTGGAGGTGGCTGTTTCTTTTAATCCCTATTCAGCACTGAAAGTTGGAAACGTAATTATATTATCTTTACAGAGATAAGACATACCCAAGTATAGGTATTAACCTTTGATTAGAGGGAGATTGGACTCCATCCTTTCCAGGTGGGTCTTGATTAGTTTACTGGAATCCTATAAAAGAGGAAACATTTTGGAAAAATCTCCAGAGCCATGAGAACCAACACAGCTAGAGACCTATGGAGATGAAGAAGGAAAATGCCCCTGGGGGGGAGCTTCATAAAGCAAGAAGCCTGGAGAGAAAGCTAGCAGATGTTGTCATGTTTACCATGTGCCTTTCCAGTTGAGAGAGAATCCCTGAATGTCATTGGCCTTCTTGAATCAAGGTATTTTTTCCTGGATACCTTAGATTGGACTTTTCTATAGCCATACTTAAATTTGGACATTTTCACAGCCTTAGAACTATAAACTTGCAACTTAATAAATTCCCTTTTTTAAAAGTCATTCTGTTTCTGGTATATCGCATTCTGGCAGCAAACTAGAACAGTGAGATTATACAATATTTTTCCGTTTGTGTCTGGTTTACTTCACTCAACACAACGTCCTCAAGGTTGGTTAATATTGTGGATGCATCAGGCCTTAATTCCTTTTTACAGTTGAGTAATATTCCATTGTGTATATATATCACATTTTGTTTATCCATTCATATGTTGATGAACAACTGGATTTCTTCCATCTTTTAGCAATTGTGATTAATGCTGTTATGAATATCCATGTGCAAATATTTGTTTGTGCACCAGCTTTCAATTCGTATGGATATATCCTAGTAGTGGGATTGCCAGATTATATGTTAATTCTATGCTTAGCTTCCTGAGGAACTGTTAAATTTTCTTCCACAGCAAATGCTCCATTAACATTCCCCCCAGCTTACTGCTCATTTATTATGAGTGTTCCTATTTCTCCACATCCTCTCTCACACTTGTAGTTTTCTGTTTCTTTTTTCAATAGTAGCCATTCTAGGGGTATGAAATGCTATCTCATTTTGGTCTTGATTTGAACTTCACTAATAGCTAGTGATGTTGAGTACCTTTTCATGTGATTTTGGCTATTTGCATATCCTCTTTGGATAACTGTCTATTCAAGCCTTTTGCCCAATTGATTTTTCCCCCAATTTTAAACTGGGTTGTTTGTCCTTTCTCTGTTAAGATGTAGCATTTCTTTATGTATTCGGGATACTAAACCTTTATTGGACTGTGGTTTCTAAATATTTTCTCCCATTGAGTAGGTTGTCTTTTCACATTCATGACAAAGCTTTTTGATGCACAAAATTTTCTTCTAGAAGTTTTATACTACTGCTTCTTAGATTTAGGGCTTTGATCCATTTAGAGTTAATTTTTTATATTATATACATTTTTTGCATATAGATATCCAATTTTCCCAGCACCACTTGTTGAAAAGACTGTTCTGGTCCAGCTGAGTAGATTTGGCATGCAACTCATTTCATGATATTTGCTTTAGCAGCCTAGGAAACTAAGACTGACCCAAACCAGGGCCACCTTTTCAAAAATCAATAGCCATATATGTGGGAGTCTATTTATGAACTTTCAATTTAATTCCATTGGTCAGCATACCCATCCTTATGCCAGTACCATACTGTTTTGACCACTGTAGTTTTGTAATGTATTATAAAGTCAGGAAGTGTTAATCCTTCAATTTTGTTCTTTTTATCATGAACTTTTTGTCTATCTGAGATCCCATGCCCTTCCAAATAAATTTTTCAAGTGGCTTTCTATTTCTGCAAACTAGGATTTTGATTGTGATTGCGTTACATCTGTAAATCATTTTGGATACAGTTGACATCTTAATGATATATAGTCTTCCAATACATGAACACAGAACATTCTTCCATTTATTGAGGTCTTCTTTGGTTACTTTTTGCAATTTTTTGTAGTTTTCTGATACAATTATTTTACATAAATATTGTTAAATTTATTCCTAGTCATTTGTTTCTTTTAGTTGCTATTGCAAATGGTTTTTTTCTTGATTTTATCCTCAGACTTCTCATTATTGGTGTATAGACACACTATTGATTTTTGAATGTTGATCAGGTAACCATCCCTTCACCCCTTTTCTGAATTAGATTATTAGTTCTAGTAGCTTTGTTGTAGATTGTTCAGTTTCTTTATGTAAGATCATGTCATCTGCAAATAATGAAAGTTTAAATTCTTTTCCAATTTGGATGCCTTTTATTTCTTTTTCTTGCATAATTGTTCTAGCTAGAACTTCCAATACAATATTGACTAACAATGGTGACAATAGGCATCCTTGCCTGGTTCCAGATCTTAAAGGGAGAACTTTCAGTCTTTCACCATGAATACAATGTTATTTGTGAGTTTTTTCTTAATTGTGTCATCACGTTGAGGAAGTTCCCTTCTATTCCTGTCTCTCATGTGATTTCAACAAGAAGTGATGCTGGATTTTGTCAAATGTTTTTCCTGCATCCATCTAGATCCCCACGTTTTTTCCTCCTCATTTTTCTTGATTTAGTGTATTATGTTAATTGGTTTTCTTATGTTGAACCACCCTTTCATAGCTGGGATAAAACCTACTTGATCATGGTGCATAATTATTTTAATGTGCTCTTGGATTCAATTTTCAAGTATTTTGTTGAAGATTTTTGCATCTGTATTCATAAGACATATTGATCTGTAATTTTTTCTTACAATTTTTTATCTGGCTCTGATTTTAGGGTGATCATGGCCTCATAATATGAATTAGGTAGATTTCCTGCCTCTTCAATTTTTTTTGGAAGGTTTTGAGTAAGCTTTTTATTCATTCTTCTTGGAATGATTGGTAGAATTCACTGGCAAAGCCTTCTGGTCCTAGGATTTTCTTTGTTAGGATGTTTGTGTGAGTGATTAAAACTCTTTACCTGTATTTTGTCTGCTGAAGTCCTCTGTTTCTTCTAGAATCAGTGTAGATTGTTCATGCATTTCAAGGAATTTTTCCAATTAATCTAGTTTGTCTAATTTGTTGGCATACAGTTTTTGATACTTTCCTCTTATGATGCTTTTTATTTCTGTGGGGTCAAAAGTACTGCCACCCTCATTGTTTCTGATTTAATCTATTTGTATCTCCTTTTATTATTTATTAGCCTAGCTAAGTGTTGTAAATAGGACATTTTGATGAGGTTACTTCAGTTAGAATATAATCCACCTCACTCAGGATGTGTCTTAATTCCACTACTGGAGTCTTTTATAAATGGAATGCATCAAGAGAGATTTTAAAAGTAGCCACAGAAGCAAGAAGCTGAAATCAACAAAATATGGACAAGAAGAGAGATAGCAGCTGATGCCTTATGTGCCTTGCCATGTGTCATAGGAACCAAAGATTATCAACAGTCAGTCTTTGGGAAGAAAGAGTCATGTTGATGATGTCTTTATTTTGAAATTTTCCCAGCCTCACAACTGTGAACAAATAAATCCCCATTGCTTAACTCAACTCATTTCATAGTATTTGCTTAAGCAGCTTAGGAAATTAAATCTGACTCAAACCAAGGATTCAAGAAGTGCACAGAACAACAAATGGTATAAATACCAATAAAATAAACAAGCAGACAAACCATGTAGATATATTTAATTCAAACTGCATAAAATCAGAGAGAAAACATTGGGAAGTCTACCAGAAAACAGGATGGGGAGAAAGTCCTTACATAGTGAGGAACAAGTATAAGATTTATGGCATATTTCCTGCATTCTTGCAAGCAAGAAGACAGTCAAGTGACATGTTCCTTCAAAAGTGAAGAATAAAGACTTTCTCATGCAAGCAAAATTGATGGGGTACATATCCACCCAACATATCCAATAAGATAGTTTACAAGAAGTTCTTTAGGTAGGAGAAATAGAATAAGGCCATAAAGTTAGATTTTACAAAGAAATAAAGAGCATTAAAAAAGTAATAAATACAGGCAAAAAAATTTTCTTTCTTTAAAAGATAACTGACTGTTTAAAGCAATAATGTTAATTGTATTTGTTTTTTTTATGGCCTATGT
>PVIY010044843.1:0-19471 GCA_004026745.1 Myrmecophaga tridactyla | reverse complement strand
CCCATACAACTTATTCTCAGGAAGAGAGGATTCTTTGGCTTTAGGAGGGAGGTCCAGGGGCCCCAGGTTAACAGTTTCAGGGCGCTCTGCTACAGGCAGGGGAGCGGTGCAGGCAGTCGGGGAATGCTCCCACCTTCCATATGACTCAGCGGGGACAGCTGATCTCTGCTCAGCCACTGTCTGAGCTTTCAGCCGGGGCCTGTGCTCATGCGGGACCACCGGCTCCAGGCCCCCCGTCCCCCACCCCGTGGCTTTTCCTCCCACATAGCTCGGGCCTCCTCGCAGCCTGGGATCGCAGGGTACCCAGACCGCTGACATGGATACTGGGGTGCCGGGAGCACGTGTTCCCCCCAACGAGGCAGAAGAGGCCCACGGGCCACCCCTGTCCCCTGGGTTCTCTTGCTGGAAGGAATTACAAAACAGTCCAGACTCAAGCGGCATGAGACCTAGAGCAGAACTTTTGAGGGGAGGAATGCCAAAAACTTGGCAGGCGTATTTGATAACAGCCCCATGTACTTACCTCGCAGAGTCGTTGTGGGATTAAATTAATTAGCTATTACCCATAAAGCACTTAGGAGAGGGCCCTGCACCAGGCAAGTACTCATTGTACTCGTTCAAGTCGGGCCTGGGGGTGATCGGTTATTCCCGCGGGGGTGGTGATGGTCGATTCCCTTGTTGCACACAGGGGAAACTGAGGTTCAAGGTCATGGGGGGATCAGAGTGTGCAACCCTCTCCTGTCCCCATTCCCGTAGCCTGAAGGTCTCAGCGCCCAGTGGCTCTCCTTCAGATTACCCACCCTCGGTGTCTTCCCCCTCCTGCCTTGACCCCACCTCCCCAGCCCCCAGGCTAAGATGCTCTGAAAACCACTCCTGGCTAATGCACTCAATTCCGGGAGCACCCCTGGCTCTGCCGCAGAGTCCCCGCTAATTGAGCCTCATCAGAAAGGAGCCGTTATCAGCAACTCCTCAAGCAGGTGGGGAGAGATGCTCCAGCTCCACAAAGGAAACTTCCTCTTGTCCTCAGGCCTCCTTGGCCTCTGGGAGGACAGAGCACTCTGACCCAGTTGACCAAGGCTAATGTCTGCCTTGGCCCCCCAGGCCGAGGTCACGCAGCTCCTGACAGCAGCAGGTCGCGGTTCCTCAGTTACACGGGAGCTGGGTGGGCGGGTGGCCCCGGCCTGGACTTTGCCCTCTGAGTCTCGACTCTGTGGTTTACAAGCCAGGCGGCCCTGAACAGGTTCTCCACCCCATCTCAGCCTCAGTTTCCCCACCTGTGATAGAGAGAGTTCAATGACTGCTCAGGGAGCTTCCTGCTTCCTGTCATGTACCTACTGAATCAGCCGCCTGGGACTGAGACCCAGGTGGGCTAAGGAAGCTGGTCAATGACAGGGTGGGCAAATAACCAACTCCCTAAGTGTCCCCATCATCATCTGTGCAGAAGTGGGGTGCACAGTGCCTGCCCATATGAACTCCCCCACCCAAGTTCGTGTCCATCAGGAATCTCAGGACGTGACTTTATTTGGAAATAGGGTCTTTGCAGATGTAAGCAGCTAAGTTAAGATGAGATCATACTGGAGGAAGGTAGACCCTAAACCCAATGACTGGTGTCCTCGCAAGAAGGCCACGTGAAGACAGAGGCAGGAATTTCCAGGGGCGATTTCTAGGAAGGGAACTTTCTTGTGGGTGGGCTCCTGGGAAGCTGAGGCCAAAATGATCTGTGGTCTAGACCCAAGATTCGAAGAAACTGAGGAAGGGCTGGAAACCCAGAGAACTGGAGCCCGTGTGGAGAGGAGGGATCCTCTTTTCCTATAAATCTAGGTTGAGGTAATCTGAGAAATTGAATGGTGGCCAAAACTGGCTGTGTGACCTGGGGAAAGTGCTTCTTCTCTGCAGCCACATGGCTGACCTCAAAGTATTTGCGACCGTCTTAAATCTCCAGCTGGACTTTTTCCTCTACAGCAATCCACCGCCGACCCCAGCCTGGCCACCAGCTTCTGTTAAAGCCTTGGCCCTGTGCCCTCCCTTCACGTAGAGTGAAGAGTGCAGAGTGGGATGGCCACAGGGTGAGCCGTAGCTCAGCCACTTCTTAGCTGGGTGACCCTGCTTCTCTGAGCCTCAGCCTCCTTGGTAACAAAATAAGTATCATCATCCAGGCACCCAGCAACCCGGGACTGTTGTGAGCCGGACAAAGAACACAGGCTTTGCAAACTGTGGAGCCCCTTAGGAGGGGTTCCCCGTGTAATACCAGGGAACCCCTGAGCAGATGGGCAAAAGCCACTCTGCAAGCTGACAGCCAGCAGAAGAGTCTCCTCCTCTCTCACAGCTTCTCTTCCTGCCTCATTTGTCCTGCCAAACTCCAGTGCCGCCAAAGCCCCAGATGTCACCTTTGACTTGAGCTCTGGCTGCCTCTCCTGGCAGGCTCCCAGCCTCCTCATGCCCAGCACCCCTGGGAATCATTAACCTGGCAGGGTGGGCCCAGGTGAGGCATAAAGTGCCCTGCCAAGAACCTGAAGCAGAGGAAAGGCGGAAGGAGAGAAGCTTTGACCATGACCTCAGAGGCCAACAAGCCAGGGGGACCCAGTGCCATCGAACGAGCCCCCTTATGTACTCAGGGTAGTCCTTGCCATGCACTATAGAACTCCTACTCTGAGAAGTCTCCCATATGATATGAACATTACTGAGGGTGACCAACTTGGTCTAGCTTGCCCGGGACTCTCCTGGTTTTAACTAGAATGTCCTGCATCCCAAGAACCCTCTTAATCCCAGGCAAACTGGGACAGCTGGTCACCCTAACATCAGAGCACTTCGCCTAACAGGAAGACTCTGGTGCTGGGCTCCCTGGTTCTGCTACTTGCGGTGGAAATAGAGTCTTTGCGGATGTAAGTAGCTAAGTTGAATCCCAGCTCTGCTACTTGTGGTGTGACTTTTGGGCAAGTTATGTACCCTTTCTGGGCTTCAGTGTCCACCCCCACCTCGTGGAGAACTTGTGTGTTTGCTGAGATCATGCCTGGCCAGTGCTCAGCACAGGGTCTGGCCATGGAGCTCCAGGAGTTACTGCTGTTTTTCCAAATCCCCTTTCCCCTGGGGATAGACGAGATGTGGGTGGACTTGCTCACCTTGCCCAGTGCCCACTGGGTGCCAAGCCCTGCTAGCAGGGGACTCAGAGATGAGAATGCCCTGGTCCCCTTCTCAGTAGGAAGCTGAGAATTGTGTGTTGATAATGACTACAGCTAGAAATCAATACTGGTGGGATCATAGACCAAAGCCTTGGCCATTGAATCCCATACACTTGAATAGGTGGAATTTTGTGGCATTTAAGTTATACATCAATAAAGCTCTTAAAATCAAAACTGAAAGACAAAGGTTCTGATGGCTTTTTTGGAATAGGAAGCACTTATTATGGCCAGGGAGGCAGTGATCATGGAAGGCTCCCAGGAAGAGGTGTCATTTGAGGTGGCCCTCAAGGAATGAATAGAATTTTGAATATTGGGATGATGGGATGCTGGGAGACCAGAGCATCCACCATTCTCAGGCTGTACGGCTTTGGGCAAATGGCTTTGCAGTTCTGAGCCCCAATTTCCCTCATCTGTTAAATGGGGTTGAAATCGACCCCATAAAGTCTATGGGAAGTGCCTAGAGCAGCTGCAGAGAGCAGCTGCCATGCGGGCGGTGGCTGTCAGGAGCAGGGTAAGTGGAGCCAGGGAGGCCCATGCAGAAGGGCATTCACTCAGTCCATGAAAGCCCATGGAACCCCTGCCATATGCAGGGACCCCTCTGGGCTTAGGGGGCTACATCCTAATGGGCACCCACTGGTGGGGGTTGTGGGCATACCCATGGAGAAGGGCAGGCAACTCTGATTAGCTAAGTCCAGGGGTGCATGGGGGGAGTGACGGGAAATAACGTTAGGGAGAAGCTGATGTTTGATGGTAGAGGGCCTCAAAAGCTTTGCTGAGCGGTTTTGATTTCTCTCATGCAATGAGGAACAAGTGACGAGTTCGTAGTAGAGGAACATTTGTAACCAGCTTAAGGCAGATTCATTCATTCATTCATTCATTCATTCATTCATTCATTCATCATTCATAACACATTGCTATGCTGGTCACTAGAGAGAGTCCTGTCTTCACGTTGTCCACTCCTAAAGGGGAAGGCAGGAGCAAATCAAATAAGCATGGACAGAAATGTGAAATTGAGACTGCAATTAGCACTAAAGTTCTGGTGCTGTGAAAATTCATAAGCAAGGGGGGATCTGAGCTTGTCAAGGGGGAAAAGGAAAATTCCCAGCTGAAACCACAACTGGGAGAGATTGAAGGATGAGCATAAGTTGCAGAGCAAAGGTGGCCTGGAAAAGGATTCCCAGCAGAGGGCATAGCATGGGCAAAGGCCCTGTGGCAGGAAGGAGCACCGTGAACACAAGGGTCTTGGCTGGCAAGAGGCATGGTGACAGGAGCAGAGGTGGCAGACAGGGTACACACTGGCAGAGGAGATGGGAGGGGTCAGCTGGGGTCGGATGATTTGGGCTCTTGATCCTGAGAGCAAGGGGATATCTGGGAAGGATTTAAGTCTGAGAATGATGTGATCAGATGTGCATTCTGAAGGTCAATAACACAGTGGAAAGAATAGAGTGGATGGGGCGGCCAGAGGAGAAGCAGGATGTCTTAGCTTGGGATTCCTCAAAAAGCAGAGCTGGAGAAAAGG
Source organism: Myrmecophaga tridactyla (assembly GCA_004026745.1). Lineage (NCBI taxonomy): Eukaryota > Metazoa > Chordata > Mammalia > Pilosa > Myrmecophagidae > Myrmecophaga > Myrmecophaga tridactyla. Next base: position 14,776 of record PVIY010044843.1, on the reverse strand, counting down.
ACTTGGGTGCAAGGAGTTTGGGAGGGGTTCCTGGAGATAAGCGTGAAGAACTAGGGAGAGTGGAGCTGGGAAAGCAGAGGTCCAGGCCGGAGCCGTAAACGCGTGAGTAATGGGTGCCAAGTGGCAACCGCAGCGGCAGGTGAGGGTGGGATGAGATCACCCCCAGGGGAGGGGGGCGGCGAGAGCAGAGTGGGAGGAGCCTCCAGGGAGGGAGGACTCTGTTAAGAGCCGTGAGCCAGGCCCCCCTCCCCAAACCACCCCTTACCCCGGGTCCACCTGCCGACAACCACTCCCCAGCGCCTGCCTCACAGGAGGCAGTGACATTTCAGCACTTGTGATCCTAATTGAATTTAATTGTCTCCTCCAAGTTGCACTAAAACCTTTTCAAAGTCCCCTGAAATTAGGCAACATAGATAACACCACTCCTCAGGGTTTTAATCCGTGTCCTCCTGGAGAACGGGGAATGGTGATTAATTTTTTACAAGCTAATCATATCTCTTAGGCAGGCTGTCAGCAGATGACCTGTCATCTCTCATCAATAATGGAGTGAACCAAGCTCCCGTTTCTTCCCACAGACTCCTACATAATTCACCAGGAGGGCTTCAAACCCAGAAGCTGGGAGAGAGCCGGGTCCTCTTAATCGGTGCCCTTCGTAATTATCCACAGGGGCTGGGAGGGAAGGGGAGAAGCTGGGAGGGGTGGGGAGGGGGCGAGTGGGAAGGGCAGGGCACAGAAAAATGGACTGATAAGCCCACATCTGGCTCCGTTTTTTTCACCTGCTTCCACTATCTGTGATGTCTGCCCACCCTGCCTCCCTCTGCCAGCTACCTTATTTGCAGCCCTCTCGATCTGTTCCCTGTCCTTCGCTGTCCCTTCGTTCCTTTCACGCTTAGGACACTGTTTCCCATCGTCATTTGACCAGGCTCTGCCCTTTGGCCCCACAGTGCCCCATGAGGCAGAGCAGGGGCTCCAGTACCCATTTGACAGATGAGTAAACTGAGGCTTGAAGAGGGGAAAAGTCACAGAGTAAGTCCCCAGCAGTCGAGTTATCTCTGCAGCTTGTTGACTCCCAGACCCATGCTCTTTCCCTCCAAAACTCAGGCCAAATAAGCAGATGGGTCCCCCCATCACTGATCCACTTGGATGCAAAAGAAGAGCCCGGCCTTCTCTTCCACAGCAGCCCCAGTTCGGGACTCTTCTGAGAGCATGCACCAACCTGTGAGAGCTGGCCCTATTTCTTTTATCCCTCATGGTTCTGACTGTGAGACCAAAGGTCAGAAGCAAACAGTGGCCAGAGATGGAGTGAGCAAGGGGAGGCAGAAATGGCAGAATTAGAAGCAGAAAGAAACCCAGTTTCTTGCCCTTGCTCCTCTTTAGTGCTATTGGACAGGACCTCGCCCACTAGTGGACTGACCAGATTCCAGAGAAAGGGGAAGAACTCATGCCTGAAATCCCACATGGGAGTCTGATTTCTTGTATCTAAGCCTTGAGCAAATGTCCTGGTGAGGGTCAGGAGCTAAGACGGGACCCAGAGAAGAGCCGAGTCTTCCCGCAGACTCTAAATTAGTAGGCGGCTGGAAGCAGGACTCGGAGTCCAGTGCTCTTTCTGTGCTCTCTCTGCCTTGGGAGGGAAGACCCCTTTCTGAGGATGGGCCCTTCTCTCTTGGTGTGGCTCAGATGACTGGGCAGGTCCCAGGGGTCCCTCAGTTCTTGCGGGTGGGTCCTCACCTCTGGGTTTTAGACTTGACTTATGTGCCAAAGCAGTGGTTGACTCCCTGCTCCAACTCAACATGTCGGAAAACTTTATCCATCACTTTACAGCTCCCACTCCCTTGTCCCTTTGGCCCATTTTGGGGTCATCGCTAGGGTAGCCGTTTGCCTGGGTTTGCTCAGAACATGGGAGCTTCCTGGGACGGGTCCTCAGGGCACCCATCCTGAGCTGGTCACCCAAGCGCCCCCTTTCTCTAGGGCCCTGAGACTGGAGACCAGCGATGGAGGGAAGCAGAGCCGTGGGAAGTCTCCTCCCCAGTCTGCAGCCCGGCTCCCCTCCCTCCGCCTGGGTGACCTTGGGTGTGAGCCCGGGAGCCCTCGGAGCTGCAGTTGACTCACCTGAAACATGAGTTATACTAAGAAAACCAGCTCTGCAGGATTGCTTTTAGGAGGGTGTGAGATCATGTAAACAGGCTCAGCACAGCGCCTGGCACGTACCAAGTGCTCAGGACATGGTCACTCTGGGGGCAGTGGTCCCCGATGCCCTCCTCTTTCTCACCTACCATATCCAATCCATTGCCAAGTCCTCCAGGAAATGCAAAATATAATCTTGACTCCCCAGCTAGGAATTCAAGGTCTTTGTACCCCACCTCCATCCCACCCCCTTTTCCCAAATGTGCCCTTTGGGTCTGACCTGCAGGACAACTGCCCCTTCCCTGAATCTGCCTCACTCGCTCCATCTCTTCCCCACTCCTGACTCCCTTCCCTGCCCACCCCTCAAGGCCCACCTCTTCCAAGAAGTTGCCCCTGATTTCACTCCTGGGGGCCTGAAATCAGAGTCCCCTGGAACCCCACAGTGTGTACTTTCTACCTCTCTTAGGGCCTTCAGTACTTTCTGTGTATAGAATAATCAATAAGAACCACTAATATTTATTGACTGCTTTCCACAGAAGCACCGGACACTGTCCCACCTGCTTTACTTATATTAACTCCACTAATCTCCAGGAGGTCCAATGAGGTGGACATGGTGTTTATGCCTGTTTTAGATGCAGAAGCAGAAGCCCAGAGAGGTCAAGTCACTTGTTGAGAGTCACACAGGAAGTAAGTGGCAGAGCCCCGAGAAGTAGTTAGGAGTATGGATTATAGGGTCAGGCAGACTTGGCTTCAAATCCTGGCTCTGGTACTTGCTGCCATGAGTGATCTCAGTGAGCTCTTTGTCTCTCTGAGTCTCAATTTCCCCATTAAAAAATAGGGGTCAGAAAACCCACCTCACCGGATCTTGGGAGGATGAAATTGTACTTTCACTTCCTGGCACATGGCCAGGGATCAGTAAAATGGCTTCTGTTGTTATTAGTTCACCTTGGGTAGAAGTTTCTTACTTGCTTTCAACTCAGTGACTATTTCTTGGGCCCCTAAGCCCTCCCTGCCCAGTTTGGAGGCCCCAGGTGGTACCCCTTGAAACAGCCTGGCATTCTTGAGGCCTCTAAGGGTTTGAGTTTTGGCTCCAGGATTTCCCAGCTGTGTCTGTGACCTTGGCAAGGTCATCCTGGCTCAGTCCAGGGTTGACATCTGCACGTAACACGGCCAGATGGGTTGGACCTGGCACCCGCTCACCACCATCACCGCATGCCTTCGGTGCTGCCCTCACCCGACCTGGCCTGGGCAGGTGCCTGCAGTGCCCTCGGACTACGGACTACACGAGTCCCGAGGTGGCCCAGCGGAGGGAGAGCGATGGCCGAGACAGGATGTCAGAGCTTACCGCTGTTCAGATCCCTGGTTCCAGGCGACAACGCAGCATTTGCATTTAAATGGAGGTTTGGAAGTCTGTAAATCTCCATTTCCCAACCGCAGAGGCCTAATGGTTGTTTAATCATGTTTAGATGAACCCCCGGAGCACTGAGGGTTGGTGCATCTTAAATCCACTCAGAGGAGACAAAGATCAAATGTAGGCATTCAGGCAGAGGGCTCTCCCCTCCCCAGCCTGGCGCCCGGGTTTGTGCTGCCAGGGGAGGCGGGCAGACGCGTGACTGCTGTCCGCAGACCCAAGGGGGGCCCGGCCCCCACCCCCTTCCAGAAAAACGTGGGGAGGGGGGCTCAGGAGGAGTCTGCCTGCCTTGCCTCTTCTCAGTAATAAGACACTGTGACCAGTGGTGGCCAATGACCGGGATGTGTCTTCAGAGAGATCTGGATTCGAATCCTGACCCACCACTGAGGAACTGTGTGACCTTGGGCAGGTCACCTAACTTCTCTGGGCATCCTCAAGACCCTGCAGAGCGGAAAATCCCAAATTTGTACCTGTGCACGTATGTGTTAAATATGTATGCATGTAAAGTACATGGTGCTCACAGTAGGGGCTTTTTAAACAATAGTCGGTCTAACCTGGCTGCTCATCCCAAATTGCCCTTAAGCCTGAGAGCGAGTGGCCTGTGGGAACCTTCTCTGTGCTTTTGGTTCTCACACTCTCAGGCGAGCACTGGGGGAGCTTGTTTAAGCCGCAGAACCCCCCACCCCAATTTTGACTCAAACTGGAGGAGTCTTGAGAAACGGAGCTTTGTGACTGGGTAGGAATTAACCACACTGGCCCTGTCGGCATCCTCTCCCTGTCTGTCTTTGCCCCCGAGCGCGTCTTGGGCCAGCTCTGGGCACCCCGCCTTGCCCCGGGCGTGTGCCCGAAGGTGGGAGGTGTGGAGCCCGGTTGGGGGCTGTGGTCTGAGGTCCACGAAACAACCTGGCGGTGCATGCACTTCTCAAGCAAGCCCTGTGCCGACACTGCAGCTCTTTCACATACCTTACGTGGGGGGAGCCTCCCGAGAACCCCAAGGCGCATGTATTATTATCCCTCTTTGTGGATGAGGAAACAGGGGGTGTTTATTTCCCAGGGCTGTTATCACGAACTGCGACAACCCTATTTCCAAATAAGGTCACATTTTGAGGCCCTGGCCGTTAGGACTTGACCGTATCTTTTTTTGGGGGGGTGGGGGGCACAGTTTGACCCATAACAGAGGGGGAGTGGCTTTCTTGAGGTCACACAGCTGGGGTGGGTGCTCAAACCCTGAGGGCCTCCCTCGCCCCCAGGGCTGATTCCTGCAGCCAGTGCTGCCTCATGTAAGGGCTCCCAGGGGCAGGTGCTCTCTGGATGGTCCCAACCCCCACCCCCACCCTATACCCTCTTTCTTCCAATTTTGGGGAGGCAACAGATTTTCATCTCCTTTTCATTTCTATCTTTGGTGGTCCTTGCTGCTGGGGACCCTGAGATGCCCTGAAGAAGCAGGCACCTGGAACAGTTTCCCTGAGCACAGGAAGCAAGGCTTTTCCCGTGCCCTGATGGCCTGGGGTGGAATCTTGGCTTTGCCACTCCCTGGTGGGGAGGTTGTAGGAACGTCACTCCTTCACCATGCCTCAGTTTCTCCCCTGTAAAATGGGAATAATAATAATAGCATGAAGTATCAGTGAGATGACCTAAAGGAGCCCTTAGCACAGAGCCCGGGCCGTGGTGAGGACTCAGGACACATCGGCAAATATTACTATAGTGGTTGTCTTTGCTGCCGTTCTCTTCTCTGGTTGGCGGCCTCCGTGATTGAAGACCCGGGAAGGGCAGCACCAAGGGATTGGCACAGCGGCCTTTCCCTGTCCTTGCCCTCTCCCCAGCGCTCATAGTGATGTTTCCTAGAGGGTCTGACCTTGGCACGCTGATCCCAGGGAGAGTTCATCTGTCAGAGGAAGCTTCCGGCTCAGTTGGGTTTGGGCAAGGCTGTGGCCAGCAGAGCTAGGGAGGTTTCTCAGAAATCTGGTGCAGCATCCACAAGTGGTCTGAGGGCATGGTGCTTCCCAAATTGTCTTGGTCAAGGAACCCCCGTAGCATGCTGTCGGGCTGGCAGACCACACTTTGGGGAAGGTTGGCGCTGGGGGTTAGACTGGCAGTGAAGGCCGTTCGCAGCGCGACCCGCCCCTCCTTATAGAGGCCGCTGCGCCCTTCATGACACACCCTCTATGGCTCAGCCACAGCGGGCCACCACGCTGCTCCCAAGCACGTCACACACTGCCTGCCCAGTGGACCTTTCTCCATGCTGCTCGCTCATCCCGTTCACTTCCTGTCCACTGAAATCCTACTCTTCCATGTCTTTGCTTAAACCTGGCCTCCACTGGAAAGCCTGTATTCACCTCTGCAGGCAGAGTTAGGCACTACCTGTACTTCCACCCCACCTACACCTTCACTCCACCTGCCCCTCCACCCCACCTGCCGCTCCACCCCACCTGCCCCTCCACCCCACCTGCCCCTCCACCCCACCTGCTCCTCCACCCCACCTGCCCCTCCACCCCACCTGCTCCTCCACCCCACCCGTTTACCTACACGAGCCTTTATTGTTGCAGTATTTTGTGCATGTGTGCATCTTCCTTATTACATCGTGGGTTCCTCCGGGGCAGGGACCACATGGCTCGTCTGGCGGGTGGGCCTGGGGGCATAGACCAAGTGCCAATAAGCAGGAGCTGTACCTGAACATGTGCCTGGTTTTCAGGGCGCTGTGGAGCTGAGCCGTTAGAGGCACAATCTCTGGCCTCAGATACACCTGAGTTTGACTCCCAGTCTTGCCTCATATTAGCTGCATGATTTGTGACAATCATTTAACTTCTCTAAACCAGTTCCATCATCTATGACATGAAGGAAAGAACCTTGTCTCTGACACAGTATTGCTATGATCCTACATGGGGCTGCACATGAGGCCGCTGACAAGGAGCAAAAGCTCGATAAATAAGGGGGTCGTTGAATAAGTGGACCCTTGGGCTCCGGTGAATGAATGAACACTCTCCCCTGTGTCTTCAGCAAATTTAATACGTACTTGTCTTCCCTCAACTGTAAAATGCAGATAATAATAGCAGAGGGAGGGTGTGAGGATTCAACGATAATTACACATAGAAGCATTTAATTTAGTACTTGGCACATAAGTATCACACAAGCTCTCAATAAACCCAGCTACTGCTATTACTATCATTGTTGTTAAGGACCCAGGGTGAGAACCTGGCACCCAGCTGCCCTGCACCCCCAGTGGTACAGAGTGTCCTGCCCTTGACCCAGATGGGCCAGTATCTTCCCGTGACAATGTCTCCACGTCCCCAGTACTTTCCTCACCATTTCCCCAGGTCAGAGTCCACTGTTCCCAGCTCGATGGCCCTCACCAGCCACTCAGCTTGGTGGCCCTGACACACCGATTGGGAACTTGTTTTATTGCTGTGCCTGTCCTCTTCTCTCCCTTCTGAAAAAAGCAATTAAACTTGTGTTTACAGAGTGGGCAGCTGTAATCTGTCGTTTGCCCATCTTACCCTGTTGAGTTGTCCCACTTCCCACCTGTTTTGCTTAGGCTGGGATGGGAGATTTGCATAATCACTAAAAATGGAACTCAGAAAGGGGAGGGGGTCAGTTTCAAACTAGCAAACTGTGACCCAGATGCTCTGGGGACCCAGATGAACCTGGGAGGGCTCATTTGGTGGGGCCCCTGCAGGGTCTGTCCTCCCTGTCCCCGGTGAGGTGGTCAAGCCCCCTACCCTGTCCAAATCAGGTCCAGCCCCAGAAGTCACACCAAGGTTCAGAGCAGCCAGAGTGGACGGCTGGTCAGGTCTCTCCCTGCACGCAGCCTTCAGGGACGCCCCAGTGCCCACCTGCCCCATTCTCATCTCATCCCATAAGGCAGAATCGAACACCTCCTTGTCACGCTTCTGTTCCTGTTTTACATTTTTGAAAGCTGACTGTAGGGCAAGGACTTGGGGGCAGGTAGTTTATTTGGGAGGGGATTTCAGGAAGCATAGTGAGGAAGTGGGAAAGTGAGCTAGGGAAGAGAGAAAAGTCAACAAAGGGGGCACGGGGTGTGTTATAGCCATGGGCTCCAGGGACTCTCAGGGACAGAGTAGAGCCCAGCTCAGCACGGTCGCCCTAAGGATGGAGGAAGCTGGCATGGGTCGACTGGGGTAGAAAGCCCCCCAGTGAACCCCTCCTGCCTCTGTCCAGGCCCTGGTGGGGGCCCTTCCCATGTTGACTCTGGACTGGGCCATGTGACATGCTGTGGCCCAGCAAGGGCGATGCAATAGAATCTTGAAGAGCGCTCACACATTGGGGCTGGCCCTCTGGTGACGCGGCTGCCACCATAGGAGTCGCCTGCCAGAGAGGTCACCTGGAGAACTGAGGCATCCCAGACCCTGGCTGCACCTGACTGTCAGGTGTCTAGGACCACCCAGTCCCAGGTGAGATCCAGATGATGCAGCTGCATGAGCGGCCCCCAGAAGAGACCAGCAGAAGAGCCTTCCAGGTGAGCCCAGCCCAGCTGCAGGATCACAGGTGAATACATGATTGTTCTGGGAGGCCACTAAATCTGGGGTTGCTTATTACACAGCCGTAGATAACTGACTCCTGTCCTTCATGTTTTGGGTGGCTCCTGGGGGCGTCGGTGCCCTGACACAGACTCCCGTGGCCAGAGGACGCCCTGGAGAGCACTTCCAAGGAAGTCGGTGCATTAATACCCGTCAGAGTTTCATGTGTGAAATCAGGGATGTAATAAAACCAGTCTCCGATGAGTCATGGAGAATGTTATGTGGGGATGTTTGATAAAGTTAAACGTGTGCCACCCATGTAAGGCGTTATTAGGGGAGGCCACGGATGTCTCAGAGAGGAGAGGTGATTTTCCCAGGGTTGCAGAGCAAGGTACAGGAGACAAAAAAAAAGAAGCAGGGCTTCCTCTCAATCCCGAGGGTCAGGATCTTGTCTCTTTTTACTGACGTTGTGTCTGTGGCACTGAGAAAAAGGCCCAGCATGCAGCAAGCACCTCACCAATATTGCTCAGTGAACAGATGAATGAATGAATGAATGAATGAATTTTGTTTTAAAGTGCTGGGAGCATGAAAGCCCACCATGACCCATCCCTGCAGGAACTTCTCATCCCAGAATAGACATTCTGTCTCCCACCAAACCTGTACCCACACGGGCCTCTGTTGTTTATCTCTTCCTCTGTTCATCCTCCTTGCATAACTTCCGCCCCTCCTCTCTGGCATGTGGATTGCGATTTGAAACCTTCTTCCTTGCTCATTGAATCACACCCCTGACCATGTGTCTTTGTATCATCTCCCACCCAAAGGTCGAGGCGATTTCTCCCTCCAAAGGCCCTGGCTTGGCCATGCGCTGGCTTTGGCCAGCAGGGTGGGGCAGCAGTGAGAGGGAGCCTGGTTCTGAGCTTAGGCCTTGCAAGGCGGTGCACGCCCTGCTCGTTCTCTGCTGCCTACACTGTTATCTTGAGGAGGACATGCCTGGGCCAGCTGCCAGTCCTGGGGGAGGCAGAGACACCCCCATCGAGCTCACATCCTATTCACCCCGTCAGTGAAGAAGGGCTCCTCACCCTCAGTAGTACGAGGTGGCTGGACATGGGACACCTGGAGCTGGACAGACGCCTTGGCAGCAGGATGCTACTCATAGGGACTCAGCCGGGGCGAGGAGGGCCCTGCCGGCCACGCCGAGCCACGTGGGGGTTGCACTTGGGACTAGCATGTCCCAGCAATGGCTGTGGGAGGTGGGCTTTGCAGTGACAAGAGGGTGAGGTACCCCCTGGTTCCCACAGGAGAATGCAATCAGCATCTTTGAATAATTTTGTGGCTGGCAGGGGAGTGAAATCTGTCAGGTTGAGGAGTGAGTGGAATGCAGTTGGCCCAGCTGATGGGCAAACTAGCCAGGTGGAGAGACTTTCCGCCTGGGCGCAGGGGCACCTCCAGAGAGAGCAGGGGAACTCATAGTCAGGCGTTTGGTGGCTGGTGAGGCTCAAGGATGGCAAGGCAGCTCGTGAAGCTTTAGGCCTTACAACGCACTACAGCCGAGGCTTGATGAGTGCTTGCTGTATATCACTGAGTATGGTAGATTGAAAAATGCACCCCAGCAACAGGCATCTTCTTAGTTTTACTCCTTTGGAGTGCCCCCATTTGTAAATAGAACCCTTTGAAGATGTTATAAATTAAGGTGTGGCCAAATAGAACAAGGGTGGATCTTTATTACTGGAGGCTTTATGAAAAGAGAGAAAGCCACAGGAAGAAGCCAGAAGTCAGTGGAAAACCAGAAGGGCAGAAAAGGAGAGAGAGCTGGCCATGCCATAGGAGGCAGAGGTGCAAGCTGAGGAACCCAAGGGCTGCAGCAAGCCAGCCCTAGAATGCTACAGACTCCAAGGAGAAAGCATGGAATTTGGACTTCTAGGCTCCAAAACCATGAGCTAATAGATGCTTGTTGTTTAAGCCAACCCACTGCATGGCATTTGTCATAGTAGCTCCAGAAAGTAAGATACTGAGGTTTGGGGGCTGTTTGTTACACAGTGTAATTGAAGCTGTAGTTAACCAGTATACCACCCAAATCCTTCAAGTCTTTTCCCAGCCTGTTCAGTATTTACTTCTTGAAAGGCTTCCCAGCCTGCTTACATTCCTGCAGTAGCTCCTTCTTTCCTTCATTCTCTAAATGCCTACTCTATGTCAAGTCCTGTCCTAGAGGCTGGGAATGATAAAGAGATCTGATAGAGTGCCAGGAGGAGCTTGAGTCTAGGGAGGGGGGAGATGCCTGCAACAGACGTCATTGTTGTTACTATAATTATTAATGTTTATAATATACTAGCTACCATTTGTTGAATGTTTATTGAACGGAACACTTTATATACATGACTTGCCATAGTCCTCATGATAACTCTAGGGGTGAATATTTTATACTTATTTTATAGATGAGGACAGTTCAGCTCTGTGAAGTGAATGCATGCCCAAGGCCAACAGAAAGTAAGCAGAGGTTCAGGGATTCAAGCCTGAGTCTGCCTGACTCCCGAGTCTGTGCTTTTGCTCCTATGAATACTATGGATACAGTGTAGGTATGCCCAGGAGTGGTGGCCATGGCAGGTGGGAGTGACCAGCTCTGTCTTGGCTGCATCCTGGAAGGTGGACAGGAGATTGCCAGGGAGGGCCTTTCAGTAAGGGGACTCTGCAAATGTGAAGACTTGAAGGTGGGAGATAAAGTGCTCCAGGCTTGGGACTAGGGTCCCAGGCAGGGATAGATCCCACATGGGAATGGACAAGGCCCCCTGCCTCCAAGTCACCTCGGAGTTTGTTAAAAGGGCAGGTTCCCAGGCCATCTCCAGGGCCACCGAGTCAGGACTGCTTAGTGCAGACACTGCAGTACCCTCCTCAGATACTCTGATGCTCCCTAAAAGTCCCTAAACCTCTGCTGGGACTAGAAGCCTTCCTGTCTTCCATGCATGAGCCCTGTGCTTGCACCTTCTCCCCAGTCTCAGGCCTCTCATGACTTCCCGTGAGCATCCCCCAGCCTGGCACTGATTTGCTCGTGGACTGATGGCCAGCTTAGCTTGTGGGAAGAAAATCAGCTGGGACACGGCCTGCTCACCTTCTTGTGCCTTGGGTCCTGGCTCAGCAACTCTGCCAAGGGCTTTGGGTGCATGGTCTTCAGCCCACCTCTCTGGGACACATAGACATCCAATCAGTGTTTGATTCCATCAATATAACACAGCAGGAACCATCTGAAACACAAGGGGCCAGGCCTATGGGAGGAAGAGGGTAGAATAATTCATCTTTGTTATATCAGTTCCCCTAGGGTGGGCTGGCAGACTGGTTATCCTTCTCGCTCCCCACTCTCTTTGCTAAGGTCTGGGCAGGGTATCACTGACTTGTCGCCATTGCCACCTTCTCTTTTTGCTGAGCCCTTTTGTGGGCATTGACTCGGTACAGCTCTTGGCATGATTGGATTGGATTCTCTGGTTCTCTCAGGGGTTCTCTGGTTCTCCTGGTTTGCACATTCCTTGCCTTTCCTGGCTTGTGTCTCAGGCCAGACCTGAGATGTGAGATGCTCCATTCTCCACCTCACCACCGGAGGCAGTCCTCCCCCATCGCTGTCTACAACTGCAACCAACTCCACATCCCCCTCTTTGGTTTTATCTTTCTCCTTAGAATTTGTTCTACAGCACTTATTTTATTTATTGCTTGGTTTATTGTCTGCCTCCCACAGGTTCATGAAGGGGGGAGGGCATTTTTTGGTATGTTTTGCTCACTGCTCTATCTCCAGTCTAGGACAGTGCCTGGCACATAGTAGGTGCTCAATGAACATATGTTGAATTAATGAATGGATCAATGTGGCTCTGCAAAGTGAAGGTATTGGTGCTGTGGCCCTCTAGCCTAAAATGCATGGAGAAAAATACTCAAACTCACTAGGTTAGAGAACTGGGAGGAATCCTGGTATCCACGGGGGGTCAGGCTGTCATCTCAACGCCCAGCATGAAGCACCCCTCCCCCTGCCTCTCCAGCCTGGGTGGGGAGGGCTATGCCTCTTGCCCCCAAGCACTGGCCTGCCTGCCTCTGAGTGCTGAGTCTGGGAGGCTGAAGAGGATGCACCATCTCAGACCCTGATTTCCCTCTCATCAACCCCTGTTTCCTTGGCAACCAATTCGACCCCTCTCTCCTCCCCACCTCCTACTCTCCTCCCAGGCTCTTCATCTGACAGTGTCTGTCCGGGTGTGATCGGGAGGCACTGCTCCCTCCAGACATGATGAAGCAAGCGAGGGCGCAGAGGCTACCCACTAGCATGGCTTCAGGTCCGGCTCTGGGCTCTCATTAGGAAGAGGAGCAAAGTGGAAAATCGAGGGTGCCGTGTCTCAGAGACCCCTTCCAAAGTGTGGAAGTAGCATCTCCTGCCCCAGAGTCCTCCACAGATGGCTGCAGAGGACGGTCCTCCAGGTAGGAGCAATGAAACGGCCGCCACGAAACCAGCTACAGATGCTTCTCGAAGTGAGGACCAGAGACCACTGATCTCAGAACATGTGCAAATACACACAGCCCTGGGCCCCTCCCAGACCCGCTGCACCAGGGTTCGTGGAGTAGGTGTCCTGGAACCCTGTGTCGGGGGTCCCCAAGAGTTGGTGAGTTGTCGGGAGGCCTCACAGGACGTGGCATAGAGTTGTACCACGGCCATGATTTATTACAGCGAAAAGGCACAGGCACAAGCAGCAAAGGGAAAAGGCCTGCACGGCAAAGTCTGGGGGAAGCCAGGCTCAGGCTCTCTGGGTCCAGGGGAAGCCAGGCTCAGGCTCTCTGGGTCCTCTCCCGGTGGAGTCCCAAGGGGCACCCTTAACTCCCCAAGCACAGGTAGTGAAAACACATGTGAGATGTTGTCTACGGGGAAGCCCATTAGAGACTCCATGCCTAGGGTTTTTACTGGGGGCTGGTCACATGCATACCTCCTGCCTTACCCGGTGGGAAAGCAGGTGTTCAGCACAAACCCCATTGTTTGCACAAATGGTTCCTCACCACGAGCCCCCCTTACCAGGGGTTGGCGAAAGCCCACCCAACATTCGCGTTCCCAGACCCCAGTCCAGGGCTGGCCTTGCCAGCAGGGTTTTCTGAGCATAGATGATGCTCAGACCTGCTACATTAACTCTTTTGCACACACCCTCCCCACCAGGGTGATTCTTCTGCACTGTGAAGTTTGAGAATCATAAGCCTGGTGGATAAAGCAGAGTAAATCAACTCTACCTTATAGTGTGACTTATGATAAGTTATTAGATCACTGTGGACCTGACTTTCCAATATATTCCCTCTCAAGGAGGTTAAATCTAAATCTGAGTAACTCTCTCCTTTATTAATGGGAAAGGGGGAGGCCTGTCCTTTAAGGAGCACAGGCTGCTGCTGGGCAGGTTTGACCTTGGCAAGGATTCAGCGAGGGAAAAAGAGAAGCAGCCGGAGGGGGGTGGGGTTGCCGCTTTGTGCACACATCAGGGCTGGTTCTCTGGAACCCAGGTGCCCATTTGGTCTTCTCGAGGCCCCTCGGTGCCCTCCCTGGGGACTCTGCACCCAGAGCCCACCCTCTGCCCCACTCAAGTACTAGAATTGGGAGCGGAGACTCAGACCTGCTCTGGAGGACAGGGGTTGAGTCCTGGGTGGAAGCCCACTGGGGGTCCAGAACTGGGGACACTGGGCGGGAATCCCTGTCCTGTCATACACGGGGCATGTCCTTGTTGAGGCTCCATCGAGCCTTTAAAATGGGGCTCGACTTCTTGAGATTGAGAGACAGATTGTAAGGATTTAAAAGGATATGGGAGAGCTTTGTAACTGTTACAGGCGAGTTATAAAATATGTGTTTCTCCTGGTTCTCCTTTCTGGGAGCGGCGGACAGTGTAGCCACTTTATCTCCCCCACCCCACCACCACCACGGAGCTCCTGGGAATCTTCTAAGAGCATCTTTCCACCTGCCTGGCCTCTGCCATGGCCGGAGAAAAGAACGGTGAGAATTAGGGTTGGCTTGTCACTAATTTGCTTGCTGACCTGGCAAGTCCCTCTCGCTCTCTTGGTTGACCTCATCTGCCAAAGGGAAACAGTAATACTCTTGCCTGTCAACCCCGCATTACTGCAGAGTCCTTCCTCCTTCACCTTGCCCCAGAACTGCCCCCAAGACACAGCTGAGATGAAGGAACATTCAAAAAGAAAGTGAGAAACAATCCCTGGATGGTCATTCTTGGAGATTCACGAGGCACAATGACATTGTCAAGGCTCTGAGAAGTCCTGCAGTAAACGCACTGTTTCCTGAGCCGTTTGCTTGCTGACCTCCTTTGTGCAGAGCACCGGCCAGCATCCTCACGAGCCGACGGCACTGTCTTGGTGGTCATCAGGCTAGGGCGACCCAGGCCCGCTGAGTCCCAGCTCCATCCGCTGAGCACGGCTCGCTCACCCGCAGGCCAGCGGCTCCTGTCTCTGCTTCTGGCCTCAACCCACTTAGGAGATGGCCTTGGTGGTGGGAATTGCAGTCATTCACTCCAGTTCCTCCAGCCTCTTCTTTTGTTCCCAGATGCCCCAAAGTTCACTGAAAGTGCTGCTGGAGCCAAACTTCAGAGGACATGATGAACCAGGTTAATTCCAAGGCCCGTGGCAATGAGTGGGCGCCCTCCCCAGCGGGTTGGTTGGATAAGTGAGTTAATTTTGCCCAAGCTCCAAGTGTCTGGGGGACTTTGGCGCTGAGGGTGATGGGGTGGGGGGAGGTGCGGTTCCTGCATGGAACAAGCTC
>PVIY010044842.1:0-19468 GCA_004026745.1 Myrmecophaga tridactyla | reverse complement strand
GTTTTCCTGGGTACACCTTTGTGTTCTCTCCTTTTTTTATATGGACAGTAGTCATTTGATTCAGGGCCCAATTAATCCAGTATGATCTCATCATTACTAATTACATCTGCAAAGGCCTAATTTCCAACTAAGATCACATTCTGAGGTTCCAAGGGGCCAAAAAATTGGGGGGGGGGGGACACTATTGAATCCATTACTGATGGCAAACAAGCCCATAGAGAGATGTTCAATATCATTAGCCGTGCAAATTAAAAGCACAGTTAAGATACTCATTGCATATAACTTATGTAGACAGCTTAATTGAACACCATAAGTACATGGAACCTTGAGTAGGACATGAGATTTTGTTGGTTTGTCCAGAGTAATGCTTCGATAAATCCCAGAGTGATTTGAACAGTGAATAAAAAAGTATTTGTAAAGTCCCCTTAGGGGAATGGTGAGAAAGGGGGAAAATTCAACTTCCCCAAGTTGAATTCTTGATATTCTCACAAGCAGTGTGGACAACCAAAGCTGTAGGCTGAACCCCCAATCTTGGGGTTTGTTCATATGAAACAACCCCACAAAGGATAGGTCAAGCCTACTTAAAATTAGGCCGAAGAGTCACCCCCAAGAGAATCTCTTTCCTTGCTCAGATGTGGCCTCTCTCTCCAGCCAACACAACAAGCAAACGCACCACCCTCCCCCTGTCTGCGTGGGACATGACTCTCAGGGGTGTGGACCTTCCTGTCAATGTGGGACAGAAATCCTGAAATGAGCTGAGACTCAGCATCAAGGGACTGAGAAAACCCCTAGAATGAACTGAGACTCGGCATCAGGGGATTGAGAAAACCTTCTTGACCAAAAGGGAGAAGAGTGAAATGAGACAAAATAAAATGTCAATGGCTGAGAGATTCCAGAGTTGAGAGGTTATCCTGGAGGTTATTCTTACGCATTAAATAGATATCACCTTGTTAGTCAAGATGTAGTGGAGAGGCTGGAGGGAACTGCCTGAAACTTTAGAGCTGTGTTCCAGTAGCCATGTTTCTTGAAGATGATTGTATAATGATATAGCTTTCACAATGTGACTGTGTGATTGTGAAAACCTTGTGTCTGATGCTTCTTTTATCTACCTTATCAACAGATGATAAAACATATGGAATAAAGATGAATAATAGGGGAAACAAAGGTTAAAATAAATTTAGATTGAAATGCTGGTTATCGATGAGGGGGAGGGATGGGGGATATTGTATGTATGAATATTTTTCTGTTTTCTTTTTATTTCTTTGTCTGAATAGATGCAAATGTTCCAAGAAATGATCATGATGATTAATATGCAACTATGTGATGATATTGTGAATTACTGATTATATATGTAGAACAGAATGATCAAAAGTTACAAATAAATAAAAAATTTTAAAAAGATACCCATTACACACCTATCAGAATGATTAAAATAAAAATCAATGGGTGCTCGCTTCGGCAGCACATATACTAAAACTGAAACAATACAGAGAAGATTAGCAGGGCCCTTGCACAAGGATGACACGCAAATTCATGAAGCATTCCATATTAAAAAAAAAAAAACAAAACAATGGCATCAGCAGATGTTGGCAAGGATGCAGAGAAACTGAATCCCTCATATATTGCTGGTGGGGATGTAAAATAGTACAGGCATTCTGTAAATCAGTTTGACATTTTCTTAAAAAAACTAAACAGGCAATTGCACTTTTGTCTATTCATCCCACAGAAATAAAAACATGTTCATGCAAAATCTGTACTCCAGTGATTATAGAAGCTTTATTTGTAACAGCCCCAACTGGAAACAGCCTCCATGTCCTTCAATGGGTGAATGGTTAAACACACTGTGGTACATCCATACCATGGAATATTATTCAACAATGAAAAGGAACAAGATATTGACATATCTAGATGAATTGAAAGGGGATTATGCTGAATATAAAAAGCCAATCCCAAAAGGTTACATACTGTATGATTCTACTTATACAACATTCTTGAAATGACAAAATTATATGTATGAAGAGCAGATTACTAGTTACCAGGAATTAAGGAGGGGCTGGAGCAGGAGGAAAGTGGGTGTGGCTACAAAAGGGCAACATGAAGCATCCTTGTGGTGTGGAAATATTTGTATCTTGATTGTATCAGTTTCAATATCTTGGTTTTGATATTGTGCCATGGTTTTGCAAGGTGCAATACTGGGGGAGGCTGGGCAAAAGGCAGACAGCATCTACAATTATTTCAAATCAAAAAAGTTACTTAAAAAATAGGTCAAGTCTGGAAAAAGAAATGAATCAGAATTACCCTGGCAAGGCTCAGTTATGTCCCCTATTCATAAATACAGAATATACATACACACACACAAACACACATATATGTCAAAATATACCTTATTCCAGTTAAATATGGGTAACCTCTGATGCAGAAAGACCTGGAATTATATACCTGTGATCTAAAATGTTGAAAAGAAAAGAGAAAAATCCGTCAATGTTGCATAGGTTTTCTCAAACATGAATGTTTGGTATAATATACTTATTTACTGTAACAAAGATTCTAATAGTCATTGTTTCATGTTATGTTTACTTTAATAGTGTATTCATTAAATAATGGTTGGAGTGAAAAAAAAAAGCCAAGTAGGTGCTCTTTTTTCTGGTTGCTGTCATGGGTCCCAGGTTGACATTCCCTCTTTCATGTTTACTGGGACCAGTTGCCACCACCCCTGGTTCCCGTTCACAGCTCTCCTGCACAGCAGTGGTTGTAGTTTCTTTTTGCCTTTTCTCCTTTCCAGGTCTCACCAAAAGAGAAGTAGCCAAGAGACATGACCACAGAAAACAGGGCCTAGTCATTGGTGGTACATGTCTAAGAGGGCACCCGGTGAGTTCTCAGACATTGGTTCCTGAGGGACTACGAGTAAGATTCTGGAGGCCACTGGAGTTCGCCTTGTTTCTCTCTCCAACCACATACCTTGGCCTTTCATTAATCTTTTATTTTTCCCCATTAGTCTTTAAAAAAAAAAACTTTGATTTTTTTTTTCCAAAATAAGCAAACAGTCATCCAGAGAAGATAAAAATGAGAAAAAAAGAATCCATAATCCCAGCTGCCACTAATTACATTTTTGGTTGATAAATACACACAAACACCTCTTTTTTGTACATAAGGCCTTAATTTGTATTCATCCATCACCCACCCCTGCCCTGGTGAAGTCAAAACATATTAAGTAAAAAAGCTAGATTACCATAATGTAGAAACATTCTGCATAAATCTCTGTATTACATGTCCTCTAGCTAAGTCCTTCCTAAAAGAATATTATCCTTAGCTATGTAGGAAAAAAATAATCTTGTTTTTCTATAATAAAAAAATGGGATCATAATGTGCAAACTATTTTGTGACCTTTTTTTTTTACTCAATAATGAATCATGAACATCTTTCCAGGTCAATAAATATGCTTTTACAATATTTTAATGGCTGCACAATATTCTTTTTGTATGACTGTACTGTAATTTATTTAACCAGTCTCCTAATGGCAGACATTTAAATTGTTTCCAAATATTTTTTGCTGTTGTAAACAATGTTACAATAAACAGCCTGCGGAAAAATCTTTGCCCACATCCTTAATTATTTCCTTAGGATTCATTCTTGGAAGGGAAGAGCTGGGTATACGTTTGCAGGTTTTTAAGGCTATAGAGAGGTTTTGTCAAATTTTCCTGCAGTTTGTGTCCATCAGCTGTGTGTGAAACTGTCTGGTTCTTACCCACTTCTCCAGCACATTCACACACCCATCTCTTGGGTGCCATTCTAATTTTCAGGGAGTTACCAACTAATTCCTGATTAGCTTTTAACTAATGCTAAAGGTTTGGGCTAATGCCATTTGGACCTTCCCTGTGGCAATTTGCACTTTAGAAGCAGTGTCTTAGGAGGGAGTATGAGTGATGTGGCCCCCCCCTTTTTAAAAAACATGTTTATTAATAAAATCAATCAACATACAACACACACTCTTAACATAACATTCCATACTTGGTGTGCAATCAGTGGCTCACAATATCATCACATAGTTGTAAATTCATCACCATGGTCATTTCTCAGAACACTTGCATCACTCCAGAAAAAGAAATAAAAAGCAAAGAGAACAAACTCATACATACCATGCCCCTTACCCCTCCCTCTCATTGGCCACGAGTATTTCCCTCTACTTAATTTATTTTAACATTTCTTCCCCCTATTATTTATTTATTTTTAATCCATATTTTTTTACTCACCTGTCTATACAGTAGATAAAAGGAGCATCAGAACAAGGTTTTCACAATCACACAGTCGATGAGCCCTTTAACAGACCACTCCTCTGTAATGACCGCTGGTGGCACTCAGAGATTGGAGGACATATTACACAGGAAGGGTGCCCCCACCTACGCCCACCACAGTGGAGGGTGACTCGCAGGGAGCCCCGCCCTCCCGACTCCTTTTGGGAAGATGTAACTCCATCAAAAGCAGCCAAGCCCAGGTGCGAGAGAGGCCAACTTACCAGGACAGAGGCATCACATGTCTCCTCAGACCTCCGGGTTCACTAACATTGCAGATGGCAGAGCCCACTTCTGGGCCAGCTCTGGCTTTGAATTCTGCTCAGCAGGCCCTGCATTTGCCATCCTTCCCCTCACGGGACCTCCCCAAGCCTGCACAGAAAGGGGACTCTCAGGCCACGTCACTGACTGTCTGGCCAGGCAGCCGGAGGACCACGCCTGGAGAGAAGGGTGTTAATGGGAAATGGGGGTCTTGGGCCACAAGTCTCTTGCAGAGCAGCTGGAGATGCGGAGGAGCACCTCTGCCCTCTCTGTTTTATCCATCTGGGTGTCCTGTACAGTGCCTCCCCCAGATGCCCTCAATCCACTGAGGAGTTGCCTGGAGGCAGCTTCCTCCCAAGCTGAAGGATGTTCGTGCACTGATGGAGCCCACCTGGCCAAACAAGGAGCCCAGCTTGTGCCTGGGAGCGTGGAGCTGGTGGCTCTTCACCCCTCAGGGAGCCAGCTCTGCATGTTCCACACCGTATCTCAGGTCTCCAGCGGGACCAGCCCGGATGCCCTCAGAGCAACCCACCCACTAGTGCATCCTTCATTGCTTCCCTCCCTGCCCCGGCCCCTCCCTGTGCCTCCTGGCTGGGACCAAATGTGCACCGTGCTCCCCTCCAAAAAAAAAAAAATAGTAATAAAGGAATGTCCTGTAGCATAGCCCTTCCCACCTAACAGGGCTGGACATGGACAGGATGTCTGATGGGAGAAAAGGCTTTGAGGCCTCAGGACACTCTCGCCACATGCTCTATCATCATCAGTATCAATAACTGCCCCGAATGTGTCCCCATCATCCAGATGATTAGCTGGATTAATCATCTACCAGCCTTGCGAGGTAAGTACCCGCCTTATTTCCATTTTATGCATAAGTAAACTAAGGCACGCAGGGGTCAAGGGACTGCCCGTGTCTCCCAGCCAGCAGGTGGAGAGCTGGGCATGGGCTCCTGTGCTTAGCCACTGTGCCCAGCTGTCCGTCACAGCCATCGTGACATTGGCCACCGGCCACAGGGCAGCAAGTGGGCGCGGAACTGTGCTGAGCCGTGTTCAATTCCAGCCCCCCATCCCCAGCGTGGTTAGGGATTAGGGTTGCTGTTTACAGATGGGTACACTGAGGCTCTGACAGCTTGCGCAGGGGCTCACACCCACTTCTCCGCAGCCCACAAAGTCCAGCGATGGGGACGGCAGCTGTGGACACGTTCCCTAGGACCCCCGGCAAACACCACCCTGCCTGCTGCTCCCTGGCTTATATCCTAAGTAAGCATTTTGTCTGGGCAAGTGGCTTTTTGTCCTCAAAAGAGAACTTCTCTTTCTTACAGAAGAAAGCAATTTCCTCCACGTCAAAGTTGCCAACATCTCGTTGTTTCCTGTGGGGGGCTGGGTGACACCGTCAAGTCAACGACGGGCTTGTTGTAGCACCCAGGGCCTCCGATGCTCCAGAGCTGTGGTGGCATGTGCAGGTGGAGGGATCATCAGTTTTTAAAGCCCGCAGACTCCCTTTATTTCTGGAGGAGAGAAGGCAGAGCCTTCAGCCCCTGACAAGATCTGGAATGCCAAGCTAACCCAGGCTGAGGCGGCCTGGGAGACAGCTGGTGCCTCCAGTGCTCCACGTCCCATGTTCCCAGGCCAGCTGGGGGCCTCTTGGCCGCAGAACCCTTTTCAACCTACAAAGTTATATATTTTTACATGGAAAAACATTTGAAATGATGCTGAAGCATACAGAACAGTGTGAAAAAGTACAATTCTCATTCATCTTCTCACATTACTCAAGACAACCACCATAAAATCCTTCCAGAATTTTTTCATATATTTGCAATCAGGTGCACAAACCTAGACATACCAGATTTTGTGGATGTGCCCTGTCTGAATTTGCATCCAGAAAATCATAAAGTATATATTGTGATCTGTTATTTTTAAACAGATAAATATATATATGTATATAAAATCTTGCGGTTCTTTCCATTCTTTTGAAGAGGTACATAGTATTCAATTGTATGATGCACTTTTTTCTCTTTTTATATCATTTCTTATAATGGTTATTTTTATTTTGAAAAAGGAATAAACTCATGGGAACATTCAAACAGCACTAAAAGGTATAGATTGCATCTGTCTTATCCTCCAGTGTATCTCCAGGCCTAGCACGGGGCCTGGCACACAGTGCCTCAGAAAACAAAGGGTGCCTCCCTCCCACCCCGAATGCCTGCCACCCAACCTCCGGGTTTCCTGCGTTCCCTTCTGGAGATAATCTGTGCACACTTGAGCATGTCTGTCAATACAGTTGTGATTTAAACACAGTCCCTCACCACTCTTTTCTCCCCTCTTCTATCCCACGCAGGGCAGGTGGGCAGGAAAGAGCCTTACGGGAGGCCACGTCAGTCCGTGCATCCCACAGCAGTAAGGTCCAGTGGGGACAGTCATGTCTCTGGGGCTGGGGACTGGGATCTACATCTGGCCTCGGAGGTTTACCAGCTCTGGCTCTTAGGGGCGTTACCCTGAGCTTCTGTTGGCTCATGGGGAAAGTGGGGGATGATTGCACAGACTGCACAGGATTGTCCTGTGGAAACCGTGAGGGAATGCTTGTGAAAGCCACTGGCATTGGGGAGGCACACAGTCAGGAGGGAGTCTCAGTCTCAGTCAAAGTCTTACCTCTCTGCAGTCAGACAAGCCTTTAGAGCAATGGGTTTTCCCACCCTGGTCTCCACTATTAATTAATCAATCAAGAATATATTTGAGGAGTTACCAGTTCCCAGGCACAAAGAAGGAAGAGCTGGTGCCCCTAGGGTCTCCTATTCTTCTAGGGAAGAAAGACACAGCCATGCAACATGTATTTATCGAGTGCCTACTCTAGGCATAGGGGATACAGCAGTGAAGAAAACAGCCAAAACTGCCTCACACCTTCCCAAGGGGTTAGAAGAAAAGGGGGCACAGCAGCTGGGAGAGGGGACAGCTATGTCAGCCTGAAGGGAAGGGGCAGCTTCACGTAAGAGAGGACACTGGAAGGACAAAGAGGGATTCACTGGCAGCCGAAAGTGGAAGGGATTTGAGTTAGAGAAAAAGCCTTTGCTAAGGCACAGAGGTGTGGAAAAGTGGTGGACTTGAGGAAGTCTGAGCAACAGGAGGACTGAGAGCTGGACAGGTGTGGGGAGGGGGAGTCACCAGGGGCTACATTTGACAAGGTAGATCAGGGAAAATCTTTGAAAGGTCCTGCATTACTTTGCTGTTGCTGATGTAACAAATTATTACTTGTGGCTTGAAGCAACACATTCATTATCTTACACAACTAGAGGTTTGAAGTCTGAAATGGCTAAAATCAAGGTGCCCACAGAACTACATTGCTTTTGCAGGCTCTCAGGGAGAATCTGATCCTTGCTTTTCCCAGTTTCTAGAAGCTGCCTGCATTCCTTGGCCTGTGGCCCCTCCTTCCATCTTCAAAGCCAGCTCCTAGCATTTTCCAATCTCTTTCTCTCACTCCTCTGCTTCTCTCTTTTACTTATAATGACCCATGTGATAACACTGGGTCCACCAGGATAATCCAGAATGATCTGTTCTATTTTAAGATCTTTAGTCATATCTGCAAGGTCCCTTTTGCCATGAAAAGTAACATATTCACAGGCCCTAGGGATTTAGATGTAGACATCTCTGGGGGACTATAACACTTAAACCATGTTAGAGTTTCCTTAAATCATATTTCCTTGAAGTTAGAGACTTTGACCTGGCAGCGTTGTGGATGAGATCCATTCTTCACATGGAGGTTTGGAGAAATCATTTTGGTGAGCAGCAGGAAGGATGGGTCCAAGCCAGAGAGGCTGACAATGGCAGAGCCCTGGGAGGCTGATGCGGCAGTCCAGCTGAGAGGAAAGGAGTGTCCCAGAGAAGTGGGTGATCATGGAGAGGAGGTGGACAAGGGGATTTGAGAGAAGATGTGGCAACCTTGAGATCCCTTTTTTAGAAATCTGGTGCAGAACAGAAAAGGAGATGGACTGAGAGAAGATTTTGCATTTTTACTTGTTGGTTGATCTTGTTTCACTTTTAAGATGTGAAGCTTAAGTGTCATTTTGACTGAGGGACAAGAATACAATGGATGAAAAGGGAGAACTGAGGGATTAAAAGATTGAATTAAATAGATTATGTAACCTTACAACTCAAAAAACTTCATTTTGAGAGGCCTCTTAGCTAGTTATGCTCCCTCATTTTCTTTCATTCTGCCTCAAACTTCTGACTCTAAGATCAAAATTCACTAAAAAGTATTTCTAAGAACATTCATCAACATCAGCTTCAGAAAAGGCAAGCTCTCCCTGTACATATCATTTAAAATCTCTTTTTGCATTGCTTAAGGTTTTTTGAGCTAAAGGTATCTTGAGGCCTCTAGTTCTAATGCTATGATGCATCTTAGCCTGATAACTGATTTACTTTATGAAACCACCTCTGACATATTCTATATCAGTGGGAAGAGCTCTAGAGTTGGAGTTGAAGACCTGGGTTTGAATCTCAGCTTCATACATACAGCATGTAACCTTTGACAGGACACTTTTCCTTGGACCTCGGCTTTTTCATCTGTGAAATGGGAATAATTATAATATCTGCCTATTTACCTTGCAGTGTAGTTATGAGGGAATCAACTGAAATAATGTCCATGAGGGGCTCTGTAACTGCTAAGCCACCATACAATTATGGAATAACTAGGATTTTTTCCAGCACTTTAGTCCATCTATATGTAGTGGAATGAGCTTTGGAACAAAGCCAGGTAAGTCTGACCTCACCAGCAGGGGTAGTGGAGAAGGATGCGGCAGTTGCTCCTTCTCCCTTTTCCCAGAAAGGCCCTGGAATCCCTCACGATGGCTCCCTGCTCTCTGGGAGCTCACAGCAAGAGGGCAGGGGAGAAATGAAGTGACATTACCCTGTGATGTGGTGAGAGCTGAGCAGCTCACCCAGGGGCCTTGGAGAGCAGATTCCTTCACAATAGGAACTCTGATCCCCGGGATGGTGGTCAGGAATGGCTTCTAGGGACGTGGCCATAATGCTAAGCTAAAACAAACAAGTAGGTAGGCAAAGAAAGGGGAAAGGGCATTCCAGGTGGAAGGTATGGCATGTGCAAAGGCCTGGAGGTTTTCAGCCATATAATAGGTCGGGGGTCTTAGATAGGAAGGGAAAGTCAAATTCCCAAGACTGTTGCCAGCTAACACTTTTATCTTGTAGGCTTTCCAAATCCTAAAGTGCCTCTTAGTATGTCCTTGTTTGGCCTGGGGGTTCTGCAGCCTGTGCCCCTCCCCTGGGACATAACTCCACACAGTTAAGGAACCCAGGGAGCTCCCAACAGCTGGCGGTCAACCGTGACTTCTTTCCCAAAGAAGGCTCGGGTAGCAGCTTCATCTCCCGGAGTATATTTGTCTCTTAAACAGTCCGTCTGCCATGAAAGAGTTTCTCTCTGAAGGCAATTTTGTTATTAGGGGGAAAAAAGCCTCCTGTCACCCCCTTCCTCCCCCAACTCCCTGACATGAGTCTGTGTCATTAGTTACTCGCTTCGACAGTTTTATTATGGAAATGACATATTGAAATACAAATTGGGACGTGTAGAGTATAATTACTAATACTGCATATTCATTTCCTCCCTTTGTTACTGTTGAGTCCCCATAAAGCCCTCTCACCAGCCAAGTCCCTATGCTGCTGTGCAGTTGGTTCTGTGTCTCTTCTCTTCCGAGGACCGAGGACCGGGTGGGGCTGAGAGGGGAAACGCCGCCAGAGGAAGTACCTGCCTTCCCCGAGAAGGACTATTTTTGTGACAATGCGGCAGCCTGGGCCTCAGAGGTCCAAGGGCTTCCTAGCTCTTCCCAGACAAACAGTTCACTGACCAAGCCAAACACGGGAAGTTCCAGCCAGGGGCCCTTTCTAAAAAATTAAATGCAACAAAACAAGCATTTTCAGTGATATGGGGACTGATGGCTGATGCTGGATGATGCAGTCTCCAGAGCCCTCACCCTTCTTCTCTCAGCATCTTCTCAGGAAAGGGAGGTCACAGAAGCTGGTCGACTTGGCCACCTGCCCGAACCGCACAGCTGGGTAATCAGTGCCGTGTGACCTGCTCCACCTGCCTTGATGACCTTAGTTTCTGCCTTTCTCTGGGGAAGCACCACATTGTGAACACATCTCACCGTGTGGCAAGAGTGGCTAAGGGAGTGGGCTATGAGTTCCAGTCTTGCCTCTTCCACTTAGTAGTTGTGCCCTTTTGGGCAAGCTTGCTCACCTTTAGAATGGGTCTATTAGTAGTTTCCACCTCATGGAGGTGTTATGAGGATTGAATGGCTGAATGCAGGTAAAGCACAAAGAAGAGAACGGTAGTGTGGGAAACTGCTTGTGCTAATGACTCAAATTAATGTCTTCTCTGTGTCTAGCCCTTTGCAGGAACTCCATCTAGAGTTCAATTCTGTTTCCCCACTCCTTGAATCTGAGCTGGCTTTGTGCCAGAAGAAGGTAACAGAAGTGACAGTGGGCCAGACCTAGAGGTCTTGCACACTTCTGTTCTCCCTTGGAACCCTGCCTCTGCCATGAGAACAAGCCGAGGCTAGCCTACCCAATGATAAGAGACTACTTGAAACTGAGCTGAGTCAGCCTTATTGTCCCAGGTGAAGCTCCAGTCATGTGAGAGAGCCCAGCCAAGGTCAACAAAGAAACCCACAGCTGACCACAGGAGCATAAGTATAATTGTGCTAGACCAGAGGACCCACTTGGTCATCCCACAGGCTTGTGAGTTAAATAAATGTTTATTATTTTAAACTAGTAAGTTTTAGGGTGGTTCGTTATGCAGCAATAGCTAACTAATGCATATAGTTAGCACTCAATGAATACTAGCTATCATTGTACTTTCTCCCTCCTCTAGTATCTCCTGTTGCTATCTCTTGACCTATTTACCCATCTAGACTAAAGTCCCAGAGACAGAGAGACAGAGAGATATCAAGGCAAGAGTATAGCCCTGGAATCAGACATAAAGGGTTAGAATCCAAGCTCTGGCATTTATAGAGATGTGACCTTTGGCAAGTAAGTTTTGTCCCATGAAATGGGAATGATAACATCTATCACTACACTATTACAGTAAGGATTAAGTAAAGTAATGGATGGGAAAGAGTCTCGCCCACAGTGGTAATTCACTTCTCTGTTCACAGGAAACCCAGAGTCTTGCACATAAAAATAATTCAATACATGATGATAGAAACCCTATTTTTTGTGACCAGGTTGAGTTGTTAAGCTCAATTAACTGATGCTTTAAAGAGAAGACACAGGTTCTGGGCCCAATTCAAAAGCGCAAAAAAAGTCAACTTTGATTAGCCAATGGTGATCATCCAGATCCCAATACCAATAATAATTCATGGTGTTAACTTAGTATTGACAAAGAACTATCACATATATTACATCGTTTGATTTCACGACTCTCTGGGGCCCCCAAATATCATCACCATCCCCACTGTACAGCCTCTAAAGAAATCATTTGAGGTCAATTAGTTTGCCTGGTGCTGCACAGCTGAAGAGTTGGGGCTGGGACTTCCCGGGCCCAGGATGCCCTCAGCCTGATAGTTGTATAGCTAATGGGACACATCTCTCACTAATGGGACACAACCTCTCCCTTTATGCTTATTGAATGTGTAGAGCTAAAAATGAAATATTCCTGACCTCTTGGAAACACAGCTCAGACCTGACCTTGGCTCACCACTAATGTCTTGGGCTTTTCCAATCCAGGAGGCTTTTTTGCTGTGACAAAGAGCCTCTGCTTGTCTTCACTTATCCACTTCCAGGCAATAAAAACTTCCTCCCAGAGAGGAATCTTCCTCCCAGAATCTGCAATCTGGTGGGACCCACAGCAGTTCTCAAGGAGCACAATTCAAGTCAGACTCTGTGCTGAGATGTGGGCAGCCAGCCTAAGCTCCAAGGGCTCTTCTTTCCATGATCCCTGGGAGGGTCACCCCAAGCACCCAGTGGATGGCTGAATCCTTCAGGAATCAGAGTATGTCCTGAATAAAGGTCACCAGCCCTTTCTGGAAGGATAGAAGGAAAAACAGGGCTCCCCCTGCACTGCCAGCCAGCCACATGAATAGTGTCCTCACAGTGGGAACATCGGGGGTTGAGAAGTGGGCATGGGGGATTTGAATGGTCAATTCAACAGCAAGTGCAGTTCCTGTCTTCCAGGAGCTCAAAATCCAAATGGGTCCTGGGATATGCTCTTCTGGGGAAGCAATTCCCAGGAAATTGGTCAGAAGTTAAAAAGCTATTTGTATAAATATATTTATAGCAGTGTGATTCAGAATGCTGGAAATCTGGAAATTGTCCAGATGCCCAACGAAAGAAGATTGGTTAAGCAAACTTTGCTTTATCAAATGGACGGAATATACCTTTGCCACAAAGAAGGTGAGTAAATGAAGTTTAAGTAGATCCATGGAAAAATACATATGAAATAATATAAGGCAGACGCAGAATGCAAAACAGTTTCCGAACCTTGATTACACCTGTATGAAATCTTATATGCACAGTGATAATGATGAGGAGAACACCATAGAATAAAAATAGTAGTTGTTTGAAGGTAAATGGGCACTGTTGGAATTTTTTGGTCACCTTAGCTTAATATGTAATGAAAAATCTAGAAGGAAGCAAGAGAGAGACATACGCCATCTGGCTTTCAGAACACTGTGCACAACATAATAGTGCAAATTAGAAAAAAATAAGTGCACAGTAGTGGGGGGATCAGGAAAGGTTATTCAAAAGTTGGCCTTTGATGGTGCAGCTGTTGTGGGAAACAGTTTAGCAGCTCTTAAAAAAAGTTAAACATAGAACTACCCAATGATCTGGCAATTCCACTACTAGGTATAAATTCCAAAGAATTAAGAGCAGAGACTCAAACAGATATTTGTACATCAGTGTTCACAGCAGCATCATTCACAATAGCCAAAAGGTGGAAACGATCCAAGTGTCCATCAACTAGTGAATGGATAAGCACAATGTATGTATACATACAATGGAATATTATTAAGCCATAAAAAAGAATGAAGTTCTGATACATGCTACAACATGGATGAATTCTGGAAATATACTAAGGGAAATAAGCCAGACACAAAAAGGACAAATATCATATGATTCCATTTATATGAAATATCTGAAAAGCAAATTTATAGAGACAGAAAGTGAATTAGAAGTTACCAGGGGCTAGAGTTGGGAGAATGGGGAGTTATTGTTTAACGGGTGTTTTGCTTTGTTAAAACTGCCAGAATACAATATACCAGAAATGGAATGGTTTTTTAAAAAGGGAATTTATTAAGTTGCAAGTTTACAGTTTGAAGGTTATAAAAATGTCCAAACTAAGGCATCCAGGAATAGATAACTCGACTCAAAAAAGGGTTGATGATGTTCAGGGTTTCTCTGTCAATGGGGAGGGCACATGGCAACCTCTGCTAGCTTTCTCTCCCAGCTTCTTATTTCAAATTGCTTCTCTGAGGGCATTTTCTTTCTGCATCTCCAAAGGTCTCTGTTGGTGTCAGCTCTGAAGCTTTTTTCCAAAATGGTTCCCTCTTAAAGGGATCCAGTAGGCTGATCACTAAGACTCACCTTGAATGGGTGGAGACACATCCCCAGGGAAACCATATAATCAAAAGGTAACACCCACAATTGGGTAGGTCACATCTCCATGGAAACAATAAAAAAATCTCCCTCATCTCCCTGGTGGCATGGAGAATGACCCCCAGGGATGAGCCTGGCCCTGGCACTGTGGGATCCACAATGCCATCCTGATCAAAAGGGGGAAAAGAAGTGTAACAAGTAGAGGTTTCAGTGGCTGAGAGAGTTCAAATAGAGTCAAGAGACTACTCTGGAGGTCACTCTTAAGCAAACTTCAGTTAGACATTGCTACCTATCATAACTTGCCAAACCTCAACCAAAACCATTCCTGCCAATCCTAAATAATGCCTAGTGTGTAATATAAGATTCTACAAAGATTCCATGCACTAGGGTAACTTTTCAGAAACCTACAACCTCTAGATGGATCCCTGGACCAGATAAGTCCCGAAATGCAAAGGGGCCAGCCTCTCCAAACATCAGTTGTTCCATTCCCCTATCCTGTATTATCGACAGTCCTTTCCAATATGAAAAAGTTAGAATGGGCATAGCCCAAATACTCCTAATGAGTGGGAGAAAAATCAGAGTTGATGGTGGAGTTATACAGAGAAGGTAGGGTTTAACAAATGAGTATGAGTGTTGAATTATTATATTGATATTTCTCTTAGTCTCCAGTATCTTAGAGCAGCTAGAAATAAAAATTTAAAACTGTGGAATTGTAACCCATACCAAACTCGGAAATTGGTTCTACAATTAATTGTTGCGATATGCTTTGAAATTTATTGCTTTTTTTGTATATATGTTATTTTTCACAAAAAAGAGAAAAAAGTCGATTGTTATAATTTAAAAAAAAGATGAGCGGGGGAAATATGAAATGTGAATAAAATTTTTTAAAAATTAAAAAAAGGATCCCACTCAACATCATGGAATCAGGATTGAAGAACATGGTTTTTCTGGGGTACACAGCAGTTTCAAACAGGCACAATGGGTACACAGTTTCTGTTTCGGGTGATGAAAAAGTTTTGGTATTGGGTGGTAATTGTTGTACAACAGTGTGAATTAATTAATGCCATACTTGAAAATGATTAAACCAACCCTGAATAGCTAACAGCATCCTAAAAAAGAAGAATGAAGTGGGAGGATTAACACTCCCTGACTTTAAAACCTATTATAAAGCCACAGTGGTCAAAACAGCATGGTACTAGCACAAAGACAGAAGCATCAACCAATGGAATTAAACAAGAGTACAGAAATAGACCACCAAATCTATGGTCAACTGATTTTTGAGAAGGCCCCCAGATCATCTGAACTGGGACAAAATAGACTTTTCAATAATTGGGCATGGAAGTACTGGATATCAATAGCCAAGAGAATGAAAGAGGATCCCTATCTTATACCCTACACAAAAATCAACTCAGAGTGGATCAAGCACCTAAATATAAGAACTAGCACCATAAAACTTCTAGAAGAAAATGTAGGGAAACATCTTCAAGACCCAGTAATAAGATGTAGCTTCCTAAACTTTACACCCAAAGCACAAGCAACCAAAGTAAAAATAGATAAATGGGAACTCCTCAAAATCAAATGCTTCTGCACCTCAAAAGATTTTGTCAAAAAGGTGAAGAGGCAGTCAACTCAATGGGAGAAAATATTTGGAAATCACATATCAGACAAAGGTTTAATTTCCTGTATATACAAAGAAATCATCCAACTCAACAACAAAAGAATAATCCAATTATAAAATGGACCAAAGATATGAATAGGCATTTTTCTGAAGAGCAAATACAGATGGCTCAAAAGCATATGAAGAGATACTCATTTTCACTGGCTATACGGGAAATGTAAATCAAGATTACAATGAGATACCACCTCATACCTATAAGAATGGCTACTATTAAACAAACAGGAAACTATACATATTGGAGAGGATGTGAAGAAACTGGGACACTTATGCATTGCTGGTGGGAATGTATAATGGTGCAGCCACTATGGAAGACTGTTTGGCGGTTCCTTAGGAAACTAAATGTCGAGTTGCCCCATGACCCAGCAATAGCATTATTTGATATATACCCAGAAGAGCTGAAAGCAACTATACAAACAGACATTTGCACACCGATGTTCATAGCAGCATTATTCACAATTGCCAAAAGATGGAAACAAATCAAATGCCCATCAACAGACAAGTGGATTAACAAAATGTGGTATATACATACGATGGAATATTATGCAGGAGTAAGACAAAATGATGTCCTGAAGCACGTGACAATATGGATGAGCCGTGAGGATATAATGCTGAGTGAAATTAGCCAGACACAAAAGGATAGATACTGTATGATTCCACTTTTCTGACCACCATAAAGGTATAACCAGAGGCTTATAATACAGAATATAGGGGACTTAGAGATACATGGAAGCTAGAGATGGGTGAACCGTTAGCTAATGAGGTTGAACTTCAATGTAAGGGAATAGAAAGGAGTGAAGGTGGTTCTCTAGTGGGTCTACAAATAATAGTACCATATTGAAGATGAACAAGATTGAAAGAGGTTGTATAGACCTATGTGTCCCACTGATTAACACTAGAAATATGAATTGGTTCTTGCAAGAATTACTTCAAAGATATGGTTCTTGTACAAAGAGTGTTGAAGTTCAGGGTACAGGGGGAAAACTGCTATTGTATGCTATGAGATATAATAAAAAGGAAGCCATCAGCACTACCACAGCAACAGCAGAGATAAATAATGAGGAGGTTTAGATTTCCTATTTGGTGAGGGGGTGTTTATTGGTTTTCTTTCTTTTGGGAACAATGAAATTATCTAAAGTTGAGAATGTTGATGGACTGTGAATTTTGGGTCTCTATGTGGTACTCGATGAATGCAGGTGGCTGAAGGATGCACTGACGGAGAAGTCAATTGGTGAACGATGGTGTAGACTCATGAACGAAGATTGTGCTGCTACAAAAAGGAACAAAGTCATGAGGAATGCAACGATGTGAATGTAGGACATTTAATAAGACAAAATAAGGCAGAAACAAAACAGCAAGAATGGTATGGTGACCTTTAGGAAATGCTTATAAGAAAGCAGGGGCCTAGATTGTAAGTTTTTAGAGCAGACACATTAAGCCCAGAGTGGTGATTATTATTTCTGGATTTTCTGAGGCTGTTTTTTATATATATACCCTGATATTTACAGATAAGAATGAACCCGAACTGAAATTTTCTGTAGTGCATAATCTAATTCAACCTATCTGCATAGCTCATTTGAACAATTAAAACATAGGGAACACAGAGTTAAAAATAAGTCCTTTAATCCTGTATAGATTATTGTAAATGCCCAGATACATTCTAAAGTATATTAAGCAGATAATCAAAAAGTATTGGCAAAGTCCCATGAGGGATGGGAGAAAGAATATGGAACTATTAAAAACTACCATCAGGCGGTGCTGGCAATATCATGTGGCTTGAACCTGAGTAAAGAGGGCCCGCTAGTACATGTAGCTTGCTGCTGTGTTAATATCCTGTGCCAATGCTTCAAAAATACAGGAACGAGGCCAAGCGCAGAGAGGTCTTATTGGCTGCAGCAGCAGCTGAGTTATCTGTAGCATTTGGGGCACCTATTGGCAGAATATTATTCAGTCCAGAAGAGGTCAGCCACTATTTTCCCTTCCAAACATTGTGGCATTCCTTCTCTGCTACCCTGGTGGAAGCATTTACTCTACACATTATCAACCCATTTGGTGACAGCCACCAGGTTCTATTCTATGTGGAGTTTCACACACCATGGCATCTCTTTGAGCTTGTGCCATTTGCTCTACTGGCATGTCTGGTGGCCTGTGGAGAGCTTTGTTCATTCGCCCAAATATTGCCTGGTGTCAGAAGCATAAAACTACCAGTTGGGCAAGTATCCTATCATAGAGATACTCATTGTGACATCACTGCCATCATGGCTTTCCCAATGAATATATGCATATGGGCACAAGTGAGCTAATTTTTGAGCTATTTAACAACTGTGGCCTCTTGGACTCCTCCAAGCTCTGTGATTACAAGAACCATTTCAACACAAGCAAGGGAGGCAAACTGCCTAACAGACCCACTGGCATGAGAATCTACAGAACAATGTGGCTATTTTGAATGAGTGTCAAAGCTAGCTTGACACTCATACTGAAAATCATCATTACAATATTCAACTTTGACATGAAGATCGATTCTGTCCTCTTTATCCCTAGCATGGCTGTTGGTGCTATAGTGGGCTGATTTTTAGGAGTAGGAATGGAACAACTGGCCTTTTACCACCATGATTGGGCCATCTTCAATACCTGGTGCAGTCAAGGTGCTGATTATATCATACCTGGCCTTTATGCAATGGTTGAAACTGCAATGTGCTTAGGTGAGATGACTCTAAAAAAACAAAAAACAAAAAACTACCATCAGGGAGTCCCCTGATATTGTGTCATACTTCAGGGACACCCAAATCAATAGGCCATGCCCTTGATCAGGAGGCTTACTCTTATGAAGCTTATGTAGATAGAAGAGAAGCTTAGACTACCTATAGGCATGCCTAAGGAGTTACTCCTGGAGGACCTCTTTTGTTGCTCAGATGTGGCCTCAGTCTCTTTAAGCCCAACTCTGCAAGTGAAATCACTGCCTTCTCCCCTATATGGGACATGACATCCAGGGATGAAAGTCTCCCTGGCAAGGTAGGAGATGACCCCCAGGGATAAATCTAGACCTGGCACCATGGGATCAACAATTCCATCCTGACCAAGGGGGAGAAGAAGTGTAATTAATAAAATATCAGTGGCAGCAGAGCACTCAAGAACATATTTCATATGAATTTAAGGGTAATACTCTTTGGAGAGCTGAAAAGAAAAGGGAATAGAATAAAAAAGCAGTTGCTCAACAATTCACCCATATTAGAAGACTCCCTGTGCGTGCATCACAGAAGGGCCATCCTGGGGTGCTCTGACCCGGGATCTGAAAAGAATGATGAAATTCCTTGGGAACACCATTAAAGAGATGGTGTTCGCCTAACATTTTTTTCCTTCATTAATTCATTACTATCCATATCAACAAGTGATTGTATTCTATAGTGAGTATATGCTGTTATTTGCTTAGACATTTTTTTTAATCCTATAGATGATTGGAAGCTGCTATAGGTTTTAAAACAGAAGGGGTGTCATGAAGAGAATCTGTATTATAAAAGTTGTGTGGAGGAGAATGGAAAGAAAGCAAGTGAGAAATCGGCTCTTTAGGAGCCTCTTGAAACAGCCCTGGCAAGTGCTATTAAGAAACCAAACTTCGCCCAGTGCCATGGGATTGGAAAGAAGAGGT
>PVIY010044841.1:0-19465 GCA_004026745.1 Myrmecophaga tridactyla | reverse complement strand
TACCATACCCCTTACCCCTCACTTTCACTGATCACTAGCATTTCAAACTAAATTTATTTTAACATTTGTTCCCCCTATTATTTATTTTTATTCCATATATTCTACTCGTCCGTTGACAAGGTAGATAAAAGGAGCATCAGACACAAGGTTTTCACAATCATACAGTCACATTGTGAAAGCTATATCATTATTCAATCATCATCAAGAAACATGGCTACTGGAACACAGCTCTACATTTTCAGGCAGTTCCCTCCAGCCTCTCCACTACATCTTGAACAACAAGGTGATATCTACTTAATGCGTAAGAATAACCTCCAGGATAACCTCTCCACTCTGGAATCTCTCAGACATTGACACTTTGTCTCATTTCACTCTTCCCCATTGTGGTCGAGAAAGTTTTCTCAATCCCTTGATACTGAGTCTCAGCTCATTCTAGGGAGCTCATTCTAGGGTTTTTCTCAATCCCTTGATGCTGAGTCTCAGCTCATTCTAGGAGCTCTGTCCCATGTTGACAGGAAGGTCCACACCCCTGGGAGTCATGTTCCGTGTAGACAGGGGGAGGGTGGTGAGATTGCTTGTTGTGTTGGCTGGAGAGAGAGGCCACATCTGAGCAACAAAAGAGGCTCTCTTGGGGGTGACTCTTAGGCCTAAATTTTAAGTAGATTTGACCTATCCTTTGTGGGGTAGAGGGTGGGTTTTGTATCCTGTACTAGTCATTGGCCAATTTGCCTCTCTGCATATGAGGGGCACAACTTTGAAGGCATTTCTGGCCCAGGACAATTCACCAGAGAAGAGTCAGGTGTAACCTTACAGCAGCCTGATAAAGGTGCCAGAGCTTCGCCTGCCTTAACAAGTTCATTCTTGGTATGTGGCCACGCAGGGTCTGCTACCTGGGAAACACCTGATAAAGGTGCCAGCTGGGGCCCAAAGTCTCCATCACACTTGCGTCTGTATCCATTCAGACCCATGAAATTTCTGACTTTGTCATACGTCGTACTCATCTCTGCAGCCACACTGGCCTTTTTCCATTTCATGGGCACCCTAGGCTCATTCTGCACGCAGAGCTTTTGCACTTCCCCTTTCTTCTGCATAGTTCTAATGTCTCCCCACTTTCTCATTACTGAAGTCTCAGCTTGAATGTCCCTCCCTTGCACCTTCCCTTCTGCTCTGTCTATAGCAGCACTTTCAGTAATTTACTAGGCTTTCGTCCTGTGCCGTTTCTTCGTTGCCCAGGTCACTATCTAAAATTATTTGTTCCTCATATGTGGGAGTGCCATAGCATCACAGGTCTCAGTTGTCTTGTTCACCACTCTACCCTGGGGCCCAGAATAGGGTCTGACACATGACAAGTTCTTAGTAAATGTTTCTGGAATCAATGTATGGATGGAGGAAAGGAAGAACATTCTCTGCAGAGAGAACAAATGTAAAACCTTGTTTACCTAAAAAAAGTTCTGTTCTAAGCTAATAGTTTGAAGTTTCTATGCTAGAGGGTGAGGGCAGGGGGGCAGCAGAAGGAGAAACTTAAGAGAGAAGCAGAGGGAGTTCTCAGAGCTTCTTTTTTTTTTTAATTTGCATATGGGCAGGAGGCACCAGGGATCAAACTCCAGACCTCCAGCACAGGTCGGAGCTCCGCCTGCTGAGCCACGGCAGCCGCCCCTTAGAGCTTCTAATATGCTAACATGAAAAAAAAAAAAAAAAGAGAGAGAGAAGCAGAGACATTTCATGGAGAGCTCTACCTACCTTACCAAGTTCATTCTTATTTTGTGGCCACGCAGGCAGGGTCTGTGACCTGGGAAATAGTGTAATCATATTTGTGATTTAGGAAGCACACTTTGGCTGCATGCGGAGGGTAGGCTGTAGGGGGGTGCTTGGTTAGGAAACCAAAGTGATTGTTTGGGTGAGAGGTGTGGGGTGGAGGGGGTCTTGCTGGGTGGGGGCATCCAGCACCCCAGTTCGAGTTCAGTGATGGGTTTTTTGCACCTACTTGCTGCGATGTCCTGCCGAGGACTGTGGGGGTACAGAGGCGTCTCGAGAATGCGAAATGGCTCGGCCTTCGGTTTTCTTAGACTCTAGTGCATTAGAATGCTTTTATGTCTCTATTTTACAGAGAAGGAAGCTGAAGCCCAGAGTTTGTCTTGGCCAATGTCAGACAACTTGTATGCTTCGAACTGGGACACAAACTGATCCTCAAAACATTTTCTTAAAGTACACGTTGAACAAAAAAATTTTGTAACATTTTTCAATGTTTCTGAAAGTAAAACATGTATATTTCTTCATATAGCCTAAATTACAACCCAAAATAGTAATTTAATTGTGAATATGGAAGTAG
This sequence comes from Myrmecophaga tridactyla, assembly GCA_004026745.1. Taxonomy (NCBI): domain Eukaryota; kingdom Metazoa; phylum Chordata; class Mammalia; order Pilosa; family Myrmecophagidae; genus Myrmecophaga; species Myrmecophaga tridactyla. The sequence continues at coordinate 17,136 of PVIY010044841.1, read as the reverse complement.
TTTTCTGTGAAAAAATTATGTGATATTAACTTTTTTGTTTTTGAAATTTAGCAACTGTAAACTATTGCTCAGTGAGAATCACTCAGTGGTAAAAGTTTGCCCCAGCTATGAAGTGGACACCAACTTCCTTTCTTTGAGACAGTTGCCTGTTAAAGACGCTCATGACTATTACTCGTTGGGCGACATTGTTGCCAATGGACAGAACCTGGACGGGAAGATCATTAATGTGCTTGCGGCTGTGAGGTCGGTGAGTTAAAGCCCAACTAAACCAAGTGCGATTTAGGCTTGGGGGGAACTCGGGACTTAATCTTTGTTTCAAAAGTAGTGATCATGACCAGCTGGGGGAGTTTCGCCTCTGTATTTTGAACAGTAGTCCATTTAATTAATTTAAGAAAGTGGTAATACTTAAAGATAAAGTGGCATTCTGTTTGTGAACGAGTAGCAAAATAAAACAGAATTGGAATGCTGAGTGCAGCATATCGCTCCTTCACCGGGAAACCCACTGCCATGTGAGAGCACGTCACGTTTGGATCACGTACAGGTGCAGGTAGAGAAGGCACAGCTCATTGATGCAAGGGTCTCTGATGGAGTGTGAGCTGGAATCATACCGCGCTAGTGTTCCCAGGGCTGTCCTGGGAAGGTAGCTGCTGGAGAGGAGGAAGGCCAAGGCCCCATGGGGCGCTGTGGCAGGGGCTCTTCTGCCTGTCACACCAGCATCAGTCTCCCTCTGCTTCAGCTGTTGCAGCAAGTTCTGGGCTCTGTGGTTTGACAGACTCAAATAACTTGTCAAGGAATCAGTTGTAGATCTCAAAAGTAAAGTGCTACAAAATAAAATAAATGAAGAAAATAAAAGGGGCAGAAGGGAGAGAGTAGTCTCTCATTATATGAGGGATGATGGCCAAAAGACAAGAGAGGTTACGTTCTTGTGGTTTAACTGAGTAATACGAATCGCTCTTCAGCATTAGATGACTGATGGAGAGAAAGGGCATCTGGTCCCGCACGACAGGCTGTGGTGGCAGAGGCCGTATCTGCCTCACTTGCCACCTAGCCCCTCCTTCCTCCCACCCTAGCCCCACCCTAGCCCAAACCTGCCACCTCGTGAGTGGTCTATACAATTTAGAAGAGAGAATAAATACCCTTTGTGATGATCTTGAGAAACAGGAGGAATCATTTTCTGGACAGTTTTTTGGTTCACTCTTACCTGAAGGTAGAGTATGACCTCACAATTTCTCTGCAGTTCTGTAAAATGCTATGAGACTTATCAATGCAGTGAGAATTTTCTAAAATTCAGTATTATTATAAAAAACAGCTTTTTGATACACACACATGCACAAAGTGTTTGATCGTCTCTTGCATGGGGTACATTACTTCTTTTTTTATGCCTTTGTCTCCCATTTTGCTTCTAGCCCTCTTACATTTTCGTTTTTCCACATTTTTACTTTAGATTGCCTCATTTCCTTCTCCTTTCTACTGACTCTTCACTTTAAAACTTCTTTTAATGCAGTTTTCTATCTCCACAGTGCTGTTGCAGAGACCTCCCTCATAACTGCGGCTAACCTTCCCTCAGACTCTCTTTCCCTAGAGCCTGTTCTCTTGGCACCTGCGAGTCCTTCTGCTCCTGCCGCAGTGCTCACACAGATCCAGTGGGTGACAGATGGCAGCAATTCATTGGGAAACAAACAGAAGGTCCCTTTTCCCTTGACTTCCACCTTCACCTCTTTGATCCTCCTAGCACACCATGTGGACAGTGCTGGGGGGCATGTCAGAGCACGTTCACACGCACCGTCTCATCCGAGCCTCACCGCCAACCCCGTGAAGGAGGCAAAGGAGGCTTTGAGGTCCATGTCGAGGACCTGCACTAACGGATGAGCCAACTCAGTCACATGGCCGTGTGCCAAGCGGGGGGACACACAGGCTGATAAGCATTTACCCACAGGATGCTTGTCATGGGACATGTGTCCTGGCAGGTTGGAAAGACCTGATGGTCTTAGCTTAAAACTCAAATGTCTGTGTCTTTTTAGTTAGAAGTGTGTGTAACCCACCACTTCAGCTAAACTGAGGTTTAGGGATGGAAGATGCTTTAAAATCATCAAGTACATATTAGTAGTTCTTGCTATTTTCATATCTCCAATTTGGTGTTTTAAAGGTAAACATTTAAACATTTCCATCAACAAATATTAAGTACCCGTAGGTGAGCTATGGGTGAATAATAATGCTTTCCTTCCATTTCTGAGGTTGGAGAGCCCAAATCCTTTACAACTTCAGATCGAAGAAAAGGCCAGAGGTGTGAAGTGAAGCTCTATGATGACACAGAGTCTTCTTTTGCAATGATATGGTAACCTCTCACACCTGTTCCAAACTGTGTATTGCTATTGTTACTGAGACAGAACGTTTTAGTTTATCAAAAAGATGATGGGTTTTATATCAAGAGAGGAGTTACTTGGGAGAGAAATGATATTTGAAAGCATAAGCTTGGCCCCTGTATGTTCAGTTGTGATAGTTCATGCTGAAGGGCCACCTTGGAATGAAATCTTTAAGTGGAGCAGAGCTGCTCAGAAGGACTCCATCATGGCCATTTCTAAATAGATTTTGTTTTGTAACAAAGGCCATTTCCTTAGGGCTTACTGATAATGGGCAAGGCCAATTTTACTCCGAGTGAGTCCCTGGTGGAGTGTGAGAGGGGCAGGAGAGCGAGCACCTTCACAGGTGGGGTTCTGCGGGCGCCATTGGTGGCTGGCCTTGGCAGCCCTGCCTCTAGGCACTAGTTTTTGGTGAATAATGTGGTCACCACCATTCTTTCCTAATATATTCCATTTTAATCACTTCTTTTAAAAAATTCAGTTGGGACAACGAATCTATTCTACTTGCACAGAGCTGGATGCCACGAGAAACAGGTACCTTACCTCCATATTGTCTTCAATGTTTGTCATGTTTTCACCCTCCCCATGAAATAATTTTAAAATGACTTTTTTCCCAAACAGTGATATTTGTCTCAGATGTGAGAATAAGTTTTGACAAGTTTCGAAACTGCATGACGGCAACTGTAATCTCAAAAACCATTATCACAACTAACCCAGGTAAAAAAGGTTTTAAAAATGTTCATCCCTTTTGAAATGACCGTATCACATACTCCAACATCTGGGCAGCATATTTAAGATGAAAATGCAGTTTGGGTTTAGTTTGAATTAAAAAAAAAAGTGAAAAGTTGCTTAAATAGCATTTTTATAAACTTGCGGTAATTATATCTTTGGTGTCTTTCCTAAAGGGCTGTGAGGAACAAATGTTTAGAGGCTTATCCACTGTGATCATTTCTGAGAGATCAGTGTTATTGATCAGATAACCTATATTAATGACTATTTAACAAATAAATTGTTTTACCTACATTTGAATCGTTTTTACTGCTCGAGCACTGCAAACACAGATAGGGTATCATTAGTTCATAACTGTCAATTAAGTGCCCCAAGGGTAACTGCTGTGGGGCTGCCTGACACCCTTGTGCTCACCCCACACCCTGGGTTGAGGCAACCACTCAGCACTTGGAGGGATCAGGTTTAGGGGGCTCCTTCCTCAGAAGTGGGTATGGTTTACTCTAGCATGAAACCCGGGGAGCGTGGCATACGGAGCTTGGGGCTGATGCTGTAGCAGAGTGCTCTGTGGTACAGACTTAGGTTCCAGCCCAACACCGCAGAAGAGTCCAGAGTTACCAGAAATGGAACAGTGCACCACAGTCTCAATAAGATAAAAATGTAGTAGTGTGTCACTTTAAAATTAATCTTGCTCTTCCTTCCTTCCTTCCCTCCCTCCTTCCTTCCTGCCTTCCCTCCCTCCTTCCTTCTCTCCTTCCCTCCTGCCTTCCCTTCCTCCCTCCCACCTCCCTCCTTTCTTCTGCAGAAAAAAAAGTTAAGCTTGCTATACTGGTCAATAATAAAGCACCAACCATGGCTGAGAACTAAAATCAATTTTGTGTCTTTAATCAAACCGTTACCAGAATATTTAAAAGGTAGAGTAGGACTATGAGATGTAATATAAAATAATGTTTTTAGTGTAAGTATATTGAACTTTACATATCTGCCATGTGAATGTTATCTCCTTGAAAGCAGCAGTGTGGGGGTTATGGGACACATGTTGACTTGTTCTACGCTGAACCCTGCTGAGCAGGGCCATGTACTGGGTGCTCGCAGTTCTGGGGCCTAATGACTAAGTGGACAAATATCTCCACCCTCATGGAGCTCACATTCTAGCAGGAGAGAGGCAGAGAATAGCAATAAAGGTAAAATATTTGTGAATTATGAAATATTTGAGAAGAAGTGGAGCTGGGTCAAGAGAATGCAGAGTGCCAGTGTGTGTGTGTGTGTGTGTGTGTAGGGGCAGGTTGCAGGTTTAAATAGGCAGTTAGGTAGGCCGCTGGGGTAAGGGGACACTTGAACAGTGGTGAGGACATGGGGGATTAGCCAAGGGAAAGAGGTTCTGTGCAGAGGGAAGCCGGTGCAAAGGCCCTGAAGCAGCCTGACTGAGTCGATGGTGCTGGGGGCAGACGAGCAGGGGTTGGGTCGGAAGAATAAAGCCTTCCAGGCTGCTATCAGGACTCTGGCTTTTCCTCTGTGTGAGATGGAGAAGGACAGGGTTTTGAGGAGAGCAGTGACCTGGTTGATCAGGTTCTAAAAGGGTCGCTCTGACTGCTTTGCAGTGCATTGATGGAGACTAAGCTATAAGCTGTCGTTAACATACATTACGATAGTGCCCCTCTTCACAGCCTTTTTGGAAAGGGGGGGGTTGTGGTAGAGGATATGGTTTATTATTTATCATAACATCAATGATAGAAAATCTCCATCCTTTAAGGGTGAATTTAGTTCTGGGGAATTTCTAAAAGATAATTGGATTTGTCTGGTCAAAGAGTTAAAAAAAAATACTAAGTTGAGACAGATATTCTAGGATGATTTGGCTCTGAAAACAGATTCAAAAGAAAAATGTCATCATTAGAATAGAGTAGATGCTTTCGTTCTCAAGGAGACATATTCAAAGGAGAGTCCTCATACGGATGTGTGAACTTCAGTACGCTTCTTTAAAACAGTTGTCTTTCTACTTTTCCTGGGCTATGCTTGCCATGTGGAAATTAAGAACCTTTAAGGGATTAAGCTTTCACCTGGAATCTGTAGGCTTCCTATGGCTTACATTTTTCCTGCCCTCCCTGCAGAATTCTAGAATAGCCTCCTCATCAATAGGGTGTCTTCACAGCAGTGCCCATCCAGCCTCCCTTTTGTTGGTTTGATTTCTGTGGCTTCCTTTTAGCTGCTACTCCTTTTAGCTGCAGATACATAGTATTCTGACATTGTTTCAAGTCCATTAATCCATTTGCTTATTAATTTTTAAATGCTTATTGAATTCCGTTTATTTTCCAAATACTGAGGCAACTTAAATCATTGCCGGCACAAGGCAGGAGGTGATTGGATGATGGTTGGAGGGATGGAAGGAGGGTCACCATGCTGGATACTGGAGATTCAAGGAACAAAACGCAGAACCCTGCCCACGAGGAGCGCACAGGGTCTGGTTCTGAGAGCCAGCAGCCACAGCTCTCGTGGGAGTGCGGAGGGAGAAACACTGGCATCTGCTGCGGGAGTTAGGGGTCCAGGCAGAGGTGCTGAGGCCTGCAGTAGCCTCTTGAGACAGCTGCAGTGCTGGGCAGTCCCTCTTCCTGTTGTTGGGACAGTGTGTGGACTGTTGAGAGTCGGGCCTTACAGATAACTCAACCTTGGAGCTTAGAGCCCTTTCTCAAAATCACAGTCTTGCCTTCGGGCTCACCATCCAGCTGCTCCCGAGAACACTCACATCCCAATTTAAGGAGTAAGTCTTTTGACTGGGAAAGAGACACATATAAAATCCAGAAAATACATGAAAACATAAAAAGGAAAACAAAGACTCCTTGTAAATGTCATATTTTTCGCTAGATGTTCTTTTCTGGTGATTTGGTGTTCATAGGCATTTATATGTAGATTTTTTTCAGGAAAAGGGTTATTGTACCTGTAGTTTTGTTGGCTGTTCTTTTCATTAACAATATATGGTGGACACTTCTGCGTGTTAATAAGTAGAGCTCCATGTCACCATTTTTAGGGGCTATATCGGACTCTGTATTCTTCTGTGTCTTTACTTTTTTAATCTTCAAAATAATTTTGGATCATTCACAGTGATTTAAAGAGTAATCAGTTGCTTTTTTTTTGCTTGTTATGTATTTTTAATTTAAGATACACAAGAAGCTAACATCCTATTGAGTTTTATAAGAGAAAATATAGAAGCAAATGCTCTGGGCGATGAAACTGGCAGTTACTTGAAAGAGTCTATAAATTGTGAGTGAAATTTTAAATGTTATTTGAACTTGTAAAATGTCAAAATTTGGGCCTGTGAAGTTTTGTTTCATATAGTAAAAGATCACATATTCTTATTCTGTTAACTGTTTATTTCCAGTTTTAAATAGGCAGTTTTAAACTTTGGGAGCTTATATAACCTTTGGTCAGTCTGATGAAAGCTAAGGACCCTCTCCCTAGAGAAGTTGCTGTACACACACATGGAGTTTTGCTTAAAATATCTTTTGTTTATGAAGCCCTGGTTAAGAGGCTCTATTTTAAAAGGGATGCTGTTTGCTGCCATCTGTGGCCTGTGGGAGACACACAGGAGGAACAGGGTGAAGTCTTAGCTCACTGCCTCATGGTATTTTCTACAACTTAGTCTCCAGAGAGCAAATGTTTCATCATCCTGGATGACACTAAATTCACCTCAGGAAAGCACAATTGAATTAACCATGAAATAAAGTATTCTGCAAATTCACCACTTACCTTAAGTTCTGTGAAAGCAAGAACTTGACTGCTTTTGTGGAGGATATTTATCACATTTTCTTTCAGTTGCAGTCACTTGCAGAAAAGAATACTACTGAATCAAAATTTAATTATCTCCTTTTTGTCTACAAGCAGTACTAGCTTTGAGCCACATTTTTACCAGAACTAAAATAAAGTAGTTGTTGTTTTAGAAGTATATATATATATATATATTTTTTTACATGGGCAGGCACCGGGAATCGAACCCGGGTCCTCTGGCATGGCAGGCAAGCACTCTGCCTGCTGAGCCACTGTGGCCCACCCTGGAAGTATATTTTTTAAATGTTGGGTCATTTGTGGATAACGCCATTTCAGGAAACTTCTGTGAAGCACAGAAGAATTTGCTGAGCTATAAGGTGAATTTGCTACTAACTTATTTCAGTCCCTGACCAATTATTCAACCAATAGGACAAGAAAAACAGTGGCCATAACCTACCTTTGTTTGACTCAAGGGATCGTATTTTTCTTTTTAACTTTTTAAAATGTAAAATCTAACAAATATACACAGCAAAGGAAAAAAGAAAAGCGATAATTTTCAAAGTACACTTCAACAAGTAGTTATAGAACAGATCCCAGAGTTTGTCATGGGCTTCCATCCCACCATCTCAGATTTTTCCTTCTAGCTGTTCCAAAACACTGGAGGCTAGAAGGAATATTAACTCAGCAGCCATAGTCATTTGTTAGATCCTATTTTCTCTGTTATATCTCCTCTTCCTTTAATCCTTCTCCCAATCTATAGGGATCTTTGGGCAATGCCTGATCTGACATTTTCATGTTGAGAAGGGGTGTTCACACTAAAGGATAGGGAGATGAAATTGACTGATAATCTTGGAGAGGCTGATCCCTCTGAATTTCAGGATTTAACTAGGCACCCTATGGGAATTAAATGTTTCAGGAAGGCAAACCCAGTGCATGAAGCCTTTAAAAAGTCTCAGTTTGAGCCCTAGCTGTTCTTAAGAGTCAACGAGAGTGATGTTGATTGGGGTTTAGCAAACCATGGCAATTAGCACTGTTTAACTGAAGCTTGCGTAAGAGCAGCCTCCAGAACAGCTTTTTGACTCCATTTGATCTCTCTTGGCAACTGATGCCTTATTTTATTATACTTCTTTCCCCTTTTTTGGTTAGGAAGGCACTGTTGATTCTGTGGTGGCAGGGCCAGACTCAAGGGGGATCATATTTGTAAGAAAATTTTTTTCTTGTTCAGGGGTCATACCGAAGTGGTCACAAAAGTGGTAGTCAGGGGCCCCTCTCTTCTACTTGACTGTGGAAACTTTTATAATTAAGTTTACTCAGAGGCAACAATGACTTGCTGTTTCTAATGTTTTATTTTTGGGTGAAATGTACATAAAATAAAATTAACCTGTTTTTAAAAATATTTTTATTGATAAAACAACATATAAACATACAAACATTCTATATGTGGTATACAATAAAAATCATCATGTAGCTGTGTATTCATCACCGAGATCATTTTTTGAACATTTTCATCACTCCAGATAAAGAAAGAAAAAAGAAAAAACTCATATATACCATACCTCTTGCCCCTTCTTCTTATTGACCACTAGTATTTCCATCTACCTAATTTATTTTAACCCCTGTCCCCACTCTTATTTGTTTATTTTCATCTGTCCAAACCCTAGATAAAAAAGCATCAGACACAATGTTTTCACAATCACACAGTCACATTGTAAAAACTATATCATACAATTATCTTTAATAAACAAGGCCAGTGGAACACAGCTCAGCAGTTTCAGGTACTTCCCTCCAGTCACTCCAATACACGATAAACTAAAATGGGGATATCTATATTATGCCGAATAATAACCTCCAGGATAACCTCTCGATTCTGTTTGAAATTTTTCAGCCACTGACATTTAATGTTTTTCTCATTTCTCTCTTCCCCCATTGGTCAAGAAAGTTTTTTCAATCCCTTGATGCCGGGTCCTGTCTCATCCTGGGATTTCTGTCCCACAGTGCCAGGGAGATGTACATCCTGGGAGTCATGTCCTACAGAGAGGGGAAATTAACCTGTTTTAAAGTGAACAATTTGGTGGCAAGTAGTACATTCACAGGGTTGTGCTATCCAGATCTAGTTCTGAAACATTTTCATTGCTCCAAAATAAAACTCTGTACCCATTATGCAGTCCCCGGTAACCACCAGTCTGCTTTCTGTCTGTACAGATTTGCCTATTCTGAACATTTCATAGAAATGAAATTGTCCAATATGTGTCCCGTTATGTCTGGCTTCCTTCACTAAACATTATGTTTTCAAGGTTCATCCATGTTGCAGTATGCTTCCCCATTTACAAATTGGGTCTGTCTTTTTAATCAATTTTTTTTTTTTTCACATGGGCAGGCACCAGGAATCGAACCCAGGTCCTCGGGCACAGCAGGCAAGCGTTCTTACCTGCTGAGCCACCGTGGCCCGCCTTTAGTTGATTTTTAAAAGTTCTTTAGATATTGTGAAAAGAGTCCTTTGTCTTGTTATAAATTGTTAACATCTCCCACTCTGTAGCTTGCCTTTATATTCTTTTACTGGTATATTTAAATTTTTTTTTATTTGAAAAATAACATATATACAAAAAACCAACAAATTTCAGAGCACATACTGGTATCTTTTGATGATCAGAAAATATTTTGATGAAGACTAATTTCACATTCTTTTCCTTTTTGGCTAGTGATTTTGCATTCATTTCTTTACCTTTTAATATCATGTTCCTATAAAAATTATGTTTTCCTTTAAACTTTTTAACCAGAACTTTAATAACGTCTTCTTTTTAGTGAATTCGATAGTCGATGTCTATACAGTTGAACAATTAAAGGTAAAAGCTTTGAAGAGTGAAGGAAAAGCCGGTCCTTTCCAAGGTATCCTTTATGCTTACCTTTCAGCACTGGACATTGACAACGAAACTGCAAAAGTGGTTCGAAATAAATGGTAAGTGGCCAGATTTCTTTCTGCAAATTTTTATAAGAAAAGAAAAACAATTATTGTTCATAAATGTTAAGGTCAATAAATGATAAAGACATTCTTTGACAAAGTAGTGATTATGAGGGGATGTATGGGAAAGTAGCCCACACTGAAAAGTCCCTGTGGCCAACCACTGAGATTCAAAGTATATAGTTGCCTCTTAAAAAGTAAAAATAATTTACTGTTTTTCTGTTATCCTAGGAAATAAATATATAATATTGACAGAAACTTTTAACTCAGATGACAAAATGTGGTTTTATACCTCGGTAGAAAGTTATTTTACTCATCATTTCCTATAGGAGTGCGCAACACCATTTAAAAAGAAATTGTTTTCAGCTGCATGATGACTGTTTTCCAACATCTCCTAGGTAGATAAAGTAGCTAACCTCATAGAAAAGGAAACTCCAGTAGGTTTAATAATCTTACCCAAAAGATACCTGATGAGAAATGTCTAAAATGTTATTGTGAAAATCTTCCCATATATTTTTTAAATGGAAAATTTCACTGATAATTATAGATTCATGTGCATTTGTAAGAAAATAGTGAGATTCCTTGTGCCCTTTGCCTAATTTCCTCCAAAAAGGAACATTTTGCAAAATTATGGTATAATAGTGCACCTGGGATATTGACATTTATGCAATCCACTGGTCTTTTTTCATGGTCCCCAGTTTTACTTGTACTCAATTTGTTTATCTTAAAGGGAGGTTGAGGGATTTTTTTTTTTTAATATTTTATATAGAGAGAGTACATGTAGAAAGGTATAATTTCTGATAATGTTGAAAGGGTTGGGGGATACTGAAAAATGCAAAAACATTATGTTATAGTCCATACCAACCCACCATGCCTACATTCTTTCCTCCATCTCTTCCACGTAAGTCCCTGAGCCTGGAAACAGGAGGTTATAGGTTTAAAGCTTACACTGTTGAGAAATGAGAATATAGTAGCATTTGGGGAAGTATGCTCTGGCTGGCTCACTTAGAGCTGCTTTGCCCCCCTGTTCATTAATTTTGTCATACAATGATGTCCCAGTTACAGTTGAATGTGGACAGCCGTCCTATGTGCTGGGGTGCAGCTGAATCAGGAGTTCTGGTTCCCAGGCTGCCACCTTTAGCAGTTATCCAAATTGAGCTGCTCCAAACTTGTCACAGTTGAGCAGGTCCTGTTTAGATGTACTCTTGCTTCTTTTAAAAGTCTTTTTTTGCTGAAGATGATTTTCTGATTTGTAGTTTACTGCGGGCAGTGGGAGATGTTGCTCTCCTGGGCTCTTTTGAAATCACTCCTGTCTTGCCAGGATATGTAACTGGTGCCCTGCTGGCAATGGTTCAGCTGAGCCCTGATCCCGGTTTGATAGTCTCAAAACTAAAAGAATTTAGAGACGAGAGGGCCAATAGAAATAAGTAGTAAATTTGCTAAAGAGAAGTCTATTAAAAAGAGAGGGTACATATTAGAGAGTTAACAGAGACATGCCCAAGGGAAGGACACGCCAACCTGTGGGGTTTTTAAAAATTCTATCTTCTCTGTAATACTCCTTCTATTGTTTTCTTTTTTTATGAAAATAACATATATACCAAACAATAAATTTCCAAGTACATCACAACAATTAGTTGTAGAACAGGTTTCAGAGTTTGGGTTACAATTCCAAATTCCAGGTTTTTACTTCTAGCTGCCTTAAGGTACTGGAGACAAAATATCAATATAATGCTTTAGCAATCATACTCATTTGTTACACCCTACCTTCTCTGTATAACTCCACCATCATCTTTGATCTTTCTCCCACTCTTTAGAGGGTATTTGGGATATGCCCATTCTAAATTTTTCATGTTGGAAGGGGCTGTTGATAATATGGGGTAGGGAGATAGAACTACTTGATGTTCTGGAGAGGCTGGCCCTTCTGCATTTCAGGACTTATCTGATCCAGGGACCCAACTGGAGGTTGTAGCGACTTATGAATTGTTAAAAATTTTATGATTAGTATTAAAGTTGGAAAAAAAATGAATGTAGGTGCTGCTGTGTAAGACACGCATGTTAAGTTTTAAAGGCTAACTACTTTTTGTGGTCTCCATTTTTCCTACATCTTTAGTTGTGATAACTGAGGAAAAGCATCCCAAATATAATAAAATCTGATCCGGTGGCTAGGCAAGAAAGCATTCTCTTGAGAGTTTGAGAAATTTGGGTTAGTATATCTTTTCAAATGGGCTGAATAAAAAATTGCTTCAGAAATAGGGAGTAGCGTAAAATTATACCCAGAGAGAGGGGTGCTGCCTCCCCAACAGTACTGACAGCCGGTAGACCCCATGTGTGTCCAGCGGACGAAGCACAGTAACCTCTGGTGAGTGTCATGGGCCCATATTTAGAGGGATGGGACACCCGGGTTGGAGAGGTAAAACGGGCACCTGCAATGACAAAGACTAGGCCAGAGAGAGCAGGAAGCAGTGCTGAAGGATAAATTCTGCAGGTGCTGGTTGAAGGGAAGGGGTGAGGAGTGGTGGGCCAAAAAGGACAAGCTGGGCTGGGTGAGGACTGGCTTGGCCCGGCTTCAGGTAAGTCAGGAAGGTGAAAGGGAGCTGGGCTGAGCAGGAAGCCCTGGGCACTGCTCCCAGCTGCTGCACATCTGGGCCTGTGTCTCAGGGCCCTGAGGTCTGAGGCTCCCCAGGAGAATTCTTGGGCTAGAGAGCAATCTTGTTTCCAAAGGCCATCACATTTTATTATTTCCTTTGTTGCTTTTCAGCTCAGGCTGTGGTTATATTGTTAATGAAGCATCCAACACTTGCACAACTTGCAACAAAGATTCTTTGGAGTTTAAACCTGGTTTTCCCAACTTTGATGTGCTAATTGATCTCACTGATCACACTGGCACCCTGCCCTCCTGCAGACTCACTGGAAGCGTTGCTGAGGAGGCTTTGGGCTGCACTGTAAGTAGCCAAAAGGACACAAATGTGTAGACATATTTCTAAGTTGACTTCTCTTCCCAAAAGATATAGGTTATTTTTTAGAATATTTGATAGAAATTGATTTGTTAATAAAGAAGTCTAGGAAAAATTTTTTATTCAAACACACATTGCCTTACCTGAAAAAATAGGTGTATATTGTATTTTAAAATTATAGATAAAACTAACTATTATGAATGATGACTGGAATAATAAAAATAGTGGAAGAATAAACATGAAAAATTACATAGTCAGGTAACAATGGGTAAAATAGCATCTCTGAGACTGAATCAATCATGCAGTGGCGTTTCCGATGGGAGAGTTTGGTGCTGTTTCATCTGCCCAGCCAGATAAAGTCTGTCACGAGTTTCTCCCTGATCTATGGCTAGACACCAAGCAGCAGATACTTAGTGGCTAGCAGGTGCATTTGATGACAGAACTTCCTTTTATTATTAAAACTGGCTCTTGGAATCTTTTTTCCTTGGTTCATGAAATTTACCAGCTTTTCTTGCCTTACTACCTTTATAAGGATGTGACCTAGTTTCACAGATAAAATTCCAATTTGTGAGCAATTTATGTTTCTCATTGTTGTCAAGATGAGTTAACTATACTTCCACCAGAAATATTTGTTTGATCTTTATATTATTTTTTTTCAACTAGGTAAATGAGTTTCTTGCAATGACAGATGACCAGAGAACAGCATTAAAGTGGCAGTTTCTTTTGGAAAGAAGCAAAATTTATTTAAAGGTTAGTGCATTCTACAGTTCTGTATTATTCTGTATATTTTAAAAAATAAGACAATCCTAGGGTATGTATCTAATAAATCAGGAAATTATTTTAATAATACCCAATTCCTAGACTACAGAAGGATTCAGCAATACCAACAACTAGAAGAACCAGGCTTTTCCATGGAGCATTAAGGAGTTACAAATGACACCACAGAAATAGCTTGAAAAGCAGAGACTCCATGAGCCTTAGCTGGAAGGCAGGGGTAGGCTTTGGAGCCGGGCTGGGCTCACTGTGTCCCTCTGGCATGTGCCCTGACCTGTCCTCCAGCGAGCTGTGTATAATAACAGTCAGAGGCCCAAGTTCTGGGACCAGTAAGGTTCGGGCTTGGGTTTGAGGCCTCATTCCACCACTGCTTCGCCCTATGGCCCTGGCAAATTAACCCTGAAGGACTGGAGGTCCCCTGGGCACTAGCAGTGCTGCAGTGTTGAGGGATCATAGAATTTCTGCATGAAAGGGGTTAATCAGAAGGGGAGCAAGGCAAATTCTCCTTGTTTTGCAAATGAAGAGACTGGAGCCCACAAGTGTTGCCCCTTGCAACACCCATCACAGCTGAGGTAGGACTTCAGCTTATATTATTTCTCTCCTTCCCTGCTCTCAGGCATTTGAATTTCAGGACTCCTTTTCACTCTTGAAAGTAATTGAGGTTTTGTTTGTGTGAGTTATATCTATTGATGTCTACTGTATTAAAAATTAAAATTGTGAAATTTCCAAATTTCCATGTGTGGTCAGATTAGGATGTTATGCCCCCAGGTTACCTCTGGGAAACACCAAAGTGTGCTCTGAGAGAGTGAGTGTAAAAAAGGCAGATGGCGTCTTGGTTTTATCATGAAGACAGTTTTCATCTCATGGATTCCTGAAAGAGTCTTTGAGCACTGCTGTGTCCACTCCATCCCTGCCCCATAAGCAGGTTTCCCCTTGCTAGTGGCTTCCTTCCCTTGCAGTCTCAAGCACATCAGAGTAGGTTGGGGATGTGGAGTGATAGCCTCACCACTATTTCTAGAACCTCCATTTGAGGCCTCTTCATTATTAGGCAGAAGGTGAGACAACTGCAACATCAGACTGCATTTCTTTCCCCATTAACATGGCCCACCTAAATATTCTCTATTCCCAAATGAGAATGTGCTGAGCTCCTTGACTCAGCTCTGTGCTTACCCGCCAACTGGACATTCCAGCTGTTGAGTGTGATCAATTTAATTAAAGTCATGGCAACTTAATTATAGTTTCCCAAACTATTCAAATACAACTGCAAGCTTCCCTCAAGTAAAGAGGCAATGTACCTTTCTAAAGAATATGCTAAAAAGATATTTAAATAGGGTTTAATAAAGGTTTTAAGCAGATATAAAATGATTAATCACAAAATGTGATAAGGATCATAAGAGTCAAATGCAATTTCAATTGTTATAATCAGTTAAAACAACATGTAAGTAAAAAATAAGAACTTACATTGCTTTGTTAATATGTTAAAACAGTATAATTATATACATTGAACATTTTATAATACTTAGTACACTTTCATTAAAAATAATAGTTATTTGATAATATTAGAACATTGAATGAAGCTGAATGTGAGAATGATAGAGGGAGGAGAGCTGGGGGCACAAATGAAATCAGAAAGAAAGATAAATGATAAAGACTGAGATGGTATAATAGTACAGGAATGCCTAGAGTGTGTAATGATAGTAACTAAATGTACAAATTTAAAAAATGTTTTTGCATGAGGAAGAACAAAGCATTGTCAGTATGGCAGGGTGTTGAAAATAGATGGTAATTAATAATTTTAAAACTTTAACTTATGTGTGAGACTAAAGCAAAAAATGTTTATTTGGTGCAAAATTTATATTTTGACTAGGCCATTTCCTAATATAACTTATGTGGACAGCTTAATTGAACACCGTAAGTCCATGGAACCTTGAATAGGGCATGAGATTTTGTAGGTTTGTCCAGAGTGATGCCTTGATAAATCCCAGAAGGATTTGAACAATGAATAAAAAAGTATTTGCAAAGTCCTCTTGGGGGAATGGTGAGAAAGGCGGAAAATTCAACTTCCCCAATTGCAGAATTCTTGGTATTCTCACAAGCAATGGAGACAACCAAAGCAATAGGCTGAGTCCCCAGTCTTGGGGTTTGTTCATATGAATCTTAACCCCACAAAGGATAGGCTAAGCCTACTTAAAATTAGGCCTAAGAGTCACCCTCAGGAGAGCCTCTTTTGTTGCTCAGATGTGGCCTCTCTCTCTAGCCAACACAACAAGCAAACTCATCACCCTCCCCCTGTCTACGTGGGACATGACTCCCAGGAGTGTGGACCTTCCTGGCAATGTGGGACAGAAATCCTAGAATGAGCTGGGACTCAGCACCAAGGGATTGAGAAAACCTTCTTGACCAAAGGGGGAGAGAGAGAAATGAGACAAAATAAAATGTCTGAGAGATTCCAAACGGAGTTGAGAGGTTATCCTGGAGGTTATTCTTATGCATTAGATATCACCTTTTTAGTTAAGGTGTAACAGAGAGGCTGGAGGGAAGCGCCTGAAAATGTAGAGCTGTGTTCCAGTAGCCATGTTTCTTGAAGATGATTGTATAATGATACACCTTTCGCAATGTGACTGTGTGATTGTGAAAAAAAAAATAGCTATTTGAAATTGTTCAGTTGGAGGATTTCAGAGAAATGTTCATTTTAATGTTTTAAAACATCTGGTGATATTATTATAAGCCTTTTAAATTTGATATTAGCGGTAAAGGAAAATTTCCAAAAGGTAAAAATCTTGGCTCTCATACAAAAATAAAATTAACACGTCAAATATGTAATTGAATTCATTGATCGAGCGAAACAGTAAGATGTAAAAGACATAGGCAGGCAATATGGAATGTTGAGTTTGCTGATAGGTGCAAGACCAGTCTTTTTTACCGGGCAGAATCTATTGTACCTTCACCCAAACAGGATTCGTTTGCATTTCTGTGGGCAGGCATCATGTGCATTGCCCTCAGTTCTCTACGCTCTACAACCAGAAAGGTGCAGGCCAGGTGGGGCCCAAGAACTCAGAAGGTATCTGGCAGTGCCAGAGTTGGTCTGCTGCCCTGAGGAAGCCTGAGGACCCTTGGTTATCTTTATCCTCACCAAACCTTTCACAGTTTTTTTTGACCTGAGTATTTTCTTTCTCTATTAGTCTTTGGAATTAAAATGTCCTGCTGAGGTGTTCTTCCACTATATATTAAACAAAATCTTGGTGAAAATACTTTGTAAATTGTTTTAAAAAAAAAGGCTGCATTTATAGTTATTAATAATTCTATTACCATATCCCTGTAATCTAACAGATTATGTCTCTGCTATAAGTTAATATCTACCACAAATTGGAACTTCGTACATACATTAAGCCCTTTTTAAAATATCTTTGATTCATAATCCTAATTCTTCTATGTGACAGCTGTCATACAAAACATGGATTTTTACAAAATCACTGTCAGAGGCCAGACTTACAATTTCTCTATTTCACTTTGCCTGATATAAGAACTCTCTCCATTGTCTTACAACTTTTTTTTTGTACTCTAATAGCTTTTCCTCGAGTCTTACAACTTTTAATTGAAATTT
>PVIY010044840.1:7567-19565 GCA_004026745.1 Myrmecophaga tridactyla | reverse complement strand
ATCCCACACCTTTAAAATCCATTGCCACACATATTCCCCTGATTTCTGTCTATATAAATTGGAAAACTCACACAGTTCTATTGGAGTATAATGTACCTCCTCATGTGTGATACTTTGTACCTCACCTTTAGGGGCCTGTTGGGACTTTAGTCTATTTATAGGTCTGGAAAAAATGAGGGGTGGTGGGGGTGGATCATGAAAAGAATTAGAAATATCTTCCAAGCCATTTGCTTCAGGGCCTTCATTTGCAGTTTCATCTGGTGAAACAGGATTAATCACTCTAGGGCTAATCCCTTCAGGAGGAGGTTGGGTGGCCAACCTCTCAAGGCAGGCTGGAAGTGGGTAGCTATGTCCTCAGGGCAGATATTACAAGGTTATCTAGAGAAGACTCAGCATGACCCAGGGTTTCAACCTCACCCCCGACATCATTATCAATCTATATGTCACCATCCCATTTTTCAGGGTCCCACTTCTTTCCAATGTCCTCACTTCAAATGGCAGACATCATGCAACATTGAGATTTCAGTTTACATTGTAAAGTTGCTACTCTAACAAGATTCTGAGTCTTATTTTCAGAGATCTCAAGTTTACGGCTACAGGAAATGAGATTTTCCTTCAGGATACTCATAGAAACTTCTACATCTGTTAGACGGTGCTTAAGCTTCTTGTTTGAAGCCTTAAGCCCACCCCTTTCACTCCTTAATGTATCCAGTGTATCTAATAACAACTAGCCAACATCTCTATACCTCTTATTTCCACAAAATTCTGTAAAGGTATCAAAAACATTATCTCCCAGAGCCTGGATTTGTACAAGCAAAGCATTAGGAGAATCGAATGGTGATATTTTGACTATCTCTTTTGCCAACTCACTCCATGGATTGGGAATGTCATTCTGATTATGGGAATCAGAGTCCTTAGTGCCTTTGAGTCCAGTCAGAGTAGAAAAGCATTCATAAAAACCCATTTTTAAGATTCTGTTTCTTAAGAACCACTCCTGGTATCAAGTTGTATTAGTTAGGGTTCTCTAAAGAGACAGAATCAGCAGGAAACGCTCACAAATATAAAATTTATAAAAGTGTCTCATGTAACCGTGGGAACGCCCCTTGGCTGATTACAAATGGAATCAGCTGTGGATGCAGCTGACGTGATCATGATTTAATTCTATGAAATGTCCTCATCGCAACAGACAGGCCAACACTTGCCCAAACAGACAAACAGGTACCACCACTTAATAAAAAGGTCCTACCCACAATTGGGTGGGTCCCATCTCCATGGAAACAACTTAATCAAAAGATCCCACCCAACAATTTTGAATTATTTGAACCTGACCATGACACCACCTAATAAAAAGGTCCTACCCACAATTGGGTGGGTCACATCTCCATGGAAACAACTTTAATCAAAAGATCCCACCCAACAATATTGAATTAGGATTAAAGAGCATGGCTCTTCTGGGGTACACAACAGTTTCAAACTAGCATAGAGTGACAACATTTTCTGGTATGTTGACAATCTGGTTGCTGAAGACAGACTCCACTCTCACAGCAGATGCAGCGAAGAGCTACATATGATTCTTTTTGCCTTTACCCTTTTAGTATCTGGTCAAAATACTGCTTCCCAAAGTTACCTAGGTTCATTCTTTGATTCCCTGTACCCTTCACTAAGTTATCTCACTCATTTGTAACACAGTTGGGTACATTTGCTCTGGCTTATATTTCATTTTGTGTTTCTACCACATATCTTGGTTGATTTTATTTATCTATTTGTTTTTGGGGTATGTGAAACATAAT
Organism: Myrmecophaga tridactyla; assembly: GCA_004026745.1. Taxonomy (NCBI): domain Eukaryota; kingdom Metazoa; phylum Chordata; class Mammalia; order Pilosa; family Myrmecophagidae; genus Myrmecophaga; species Myrmecophaga tridactyla. Next base: position 17,775 of record PVIY010044840.1, on the reverse strand, counting down.
TGTGGTTCAAAGCATTAGGGCTTTACAAAAACATGTATTTATCCACACATGATATTGTCGTTATTTTTCATTTTAGCCATTCTAGTAGTTACATGATGGTATCTCATCATGACTTTCATTTGCACTTCCTTGACAATAAGTCTTAAAATCAGGCACAGAAAAATATAAAGAAGCCATTTATTTCTTTCCTTTTTGGGGTGGGGGTGCATGGTCTGGGAATTGAACCGGGGTCTCCCACATGAAAGGCGAGCATTCTACCACTGAACCACCCGTGCACCATACATATTTTTTACTTAGGAAAACAAACAATATACTTAGAACTACCAACAATGGCTATCTAAGTTAGCTTAACCATAGGCACATTTAAATGAAGTATCCATATAATCATTGTAAAGCCTATGTTTGTTCAGTAAGTTTCATAAACCAATTTAAAATTAAGGCAACAAAGAAAAACTCTACATATTCAGATAGCAAAATTCTTAAATTCTAAGTTTTAAAAACTAACTTAGATACCATTTGATTAGCTGTCACAACTGTGAATGTTCTTAAAATAGCAAGTAGAAAGTTCTTACAAATATCTGCATTGCTATAGGAATGGCCTATGTTACTAAATATTTTCCTTATTTCAGGAAAATATTGAAAATACAAATATTTTTACAATTAACATATGGAAATCTTAATCACTTAAAATGGGTATCTTAGTTAGCTTATTCATAGGCATATTTTTAAAAAAACCCTAAGTAATCATTGTAAAGCCTGTTTGTACAAGATGTTTCATAAACCAATTTAAAATTAAAACAAGGAAGGAAAAAAACTATAAATACAGATTTCAGAGTTACTTGAATTCTAAACATTAAACAGTACCTTAAATACCATTTGATTAACTATCAAAACTGTGCGTTCCCAAAATATCAAGCAAAAAGTCATTACAAAGATTAGCTTTGCTACAGTAGTGAGCTATGTTATGAAATATTTTCAAATTTTTTATTTCAAGAATTTATTTTATCTAATATTACTGTAACTACCTATAGTTTTTCTTTAACCTGTTTTTAGTTGTAAAATATAACATATATACAAAGAAAAGAAAGATGAAAAGCAATAATTTTCAAAGCACACTTCAACCAGCAGCTACAGACCAATTCCCAGACTTTTTCATGGGCCACCACACCCTCAGCTCAGATTTTTCCTTCTAGCTGCTCCAAAATGCCGGCGGCTTTATCAGAGTCATAATAATGGAATCACACAATTCCTGTCCTTTTGTATCTGACTTATTTCACTCAACGTTATGTCCTCAAGGTTCATCCATGAACGTCATTTTGTTTAAATGTTGCATAATATTCCATCAGAGAAGCCATTAAAAAAAAGTATTTTTATTATAAAACAATGAGCAAACACACAGACATTCTTGACCCATGAACATTCTTGACATGGTTACAATCAAGGGCTCACAGTATCACCGCTTCGTTGTGTATTCATCACCATGATAATTTTTTAAACATTTGCATCTTTCCAGTAAAAGAAAGAAAAAAAGAAAACACTCATACATGCCATATATGTTTTTAAAAACATCTTGCTCATTTTGGTGTTAGACTCCCACTTGTAGATTTAAATGATTCTATATCTATACCGAACAGCAGTATAGCTCTCAGACCTGAGCTGAGACTCCTGTCTTGTGCTTTGTGCTGCAGAGATTTCCGCTCCAGCGCCCTCCATGCTCCACCCTCCCCAGAGACGTGGCCACCCAGACCGGTGCCCTTCTTCTGGGCTGGGCTTCATGTACTCAGGACCCTGGAATCCCTTCCACCAGGGACATGCTCCCGAGGTGGGGGACACCCACATCTGGCCACCGCTGAGCCTGATGGGAACAAGGGGTGGCTGCGTGAGGTGGGGGCGGGTGGAAGAACTCAGATGTGGGGTTTGAGCCTCTCCACCCACATGCACAGGAGACCCAAGGTGTGGGGAAAGAAGAGGAGCCTCCCAATGCATCCTAGCCAGGAGCTCCGGAGAACTGGGACATTCTAAACCCAAATCTCATCTTCCAGGTCATCGTGAAGGTGGGAGAATTGGACACTTTTGTTGACCTGTTCGTTACGTTGATTTACAAATACATCCATGTAGCCCTACGGTGCGGGGGCCTCTGTTTGACGCTTGTCCTGGATACCACAAGCGTCAGGGTGGGCCTGGTCATTGTCACCTCCGGAGAGAGGGGTGGGACAGGCAGGGAAAGGTGAAAGGGGGCTTTAAATTTTTGCTCTATTTTCTTCTTCTTTGAATTTTGTTAATAATGCACATGCATTATTTATGTAATTTAAAAATATGTATTAAAATATTCCCTGTATTGTGATTCTCTTTCCTTTACTCATTCCTGATTGTGCCTTCTCTGTGTGTGGTTTCCCCTTGATTAGACCAGCTCGTGACTCATCTAGCTCAGTGTGGTGTTTTCCACAATGAATCAGCTCTTAAATTGATCAGTGCTACCTTTGTTTTTGTTTTCCAATTCATTAAATTCTGCTTGCCTTCATTCTGTTCTTCTTTCTGTGGATTTCTTTTGTTGCTCATTTGATATCTTCCTGAATTAAATACTTGATTTCTTTATGTTTGTTTTTCTTTTATGTTTTCTGAAATATAAGTGTTAATGGCTAAATTTTCCTTTCAATGTAGGTTTAGCTGCATTGCCTTGCTTTTGACATGTAGTGTTTTCATTTATTTTCAATATGGTTTGAACTTCAATTTTGACTTCCTTTTGTTCTCAAATAGTATTTAGGAAGGAACTCTAAATTTTCTGTGTATTGGTTTTTTGTCTCATTTCTTCTTAATTTCTACTAAATTATTAATTTCTGGTTTTATTGCTGATGGTCAAGGAGGCTGTTTTAGTTTGCTAAATGCTGCCGTAATGCAATATACCAGAAATGGAACGGCTTTTAAAGAGTGAATTTATTAGGTTATTTACAAGTTTACAGTTCTAAGACCATAAAAATGTCCATACTAAGGCATCCAGATAAAGATACTTTGACTCAAGAAAGGTCGATCTGGGAAGGCAGGTGACGGGCAACTGCTGGTCCCTGTTCCTAGTTCTGTTGCTTCCAGCTTCTGATGCCAGTGGTTTCCCCTCTGAGCATCTGTGGGCCTTCACTTAGCTCCTCCAGGACACAAGTCTGGTTTGTTCTGGCTTGCTTAGTATCTCATGGGAAGGCACATGGTGATGTCTGCTGGGCTCTGCATCTCCACATGTCCACTCTAGGCATATTCTCTTTTGGCACTCCAAGCATCCTCAAATGTCTATGTCTCTCTTGGCTCTGAGCTTTCTCCAAAATGTTTCCTTTTTTAAAGAACTCCAGTAAATGAATCAAGACCCACTTTAAATGGGAAGAGTCACATCTCCAACTAATCAAAGTATCACACTCACAATTGGGTGTGTCACATATCTGTGGAAACAAGCCAATCAAAGTTTCCACTTCACAATATTGAGTCAGGATTAAAAGAAACATGGCTGCCCCCACAAGATTTTTTCAGGATAATGGACATGGCTTTTCTGGGGTCTATAACCAGCAAAGAGGTCTCTACTATTTCTTTTGGGGGAAATGTATTGGTATTTTCTTTATAGCTGTGGTAGTGGGATTCAGTTGTCAACTTGGCCAGGTGAAGGCACCTAGTTCTGTTGCTGTGGACATGAGCCAATGGTACATGAACCTCACCTGTTGCTGATTACATCTGCAGTCAGCTAGGAGGCGTGCCTGCTGCAATGAACAATGTTTGATTTAATTGGCTGGTGCTTAAATGAGAGAGTTCAACGTAGCACAGCTCAAGCAGCTCAGCATACCTCATCTCAGCACTCGCAGCTCAGCCCAGGCCTTCGGAGATGCAGAAAGGAATCACCCCGGGGAAAGTTGTTGGAACCCAGAGACCTGGAGAGAAGACCAGCAGAGATCACCCTGAGCCTTCCCACGTAAGAAAGAACCTCAGATGAAACTTAGCTGTCTTTCCTCTGAAGAACTAACGCAATAAATCCCCTTTTATTAAAAGTCAATCCGTCTCTGGTGTGTTGCATTCTGGCAGCTAGCAAACTAGAACAAAGGCTATGTTAATTTTTATAAATACTTTCATGGGTGCATCAATAAAAGGCATATTCTCTGTTTGCAAGATACAGAATCTGTATAATCTCTTATACCAAGTTGATCGGTCATTTGATTTAGCTCCTCTCCCTTTTGTAACTCAGGGGAAAGCCTTGGGTCACCCTTTTTCTAGTGTGATTCAGCCTATTTATCTCAGCTCAACTGGCAGCATGCAAAGGTGATGGAGTGTCATTCTTATCTCTCCTCTCCCCACTTTTTGCCCTTAGGTTGTTAGGGGTTAGAAGTTAACCCTTCCAACCCTTAGGGTTTGGGTTAGAAGTCTTGCTCAGAGAAGAGAAGTGTGGATCCTCCCTGCGGCTCAAGTTCTGCCACCCTGGGGATTAAAGACAGGTGCAGGGTGTGACCTTCCCTAATTCTTATGGGTCCCTACCCCTGCCCTGAACCCTCATCCTTCCAAGTAAAGATGTTTCAGGACCGTGTCATTTACTCTTAAGATCCCTGCACTTGCTTGAGAGCTGGGTCATTGGGTGGGACTTGGGGCCGGCCTTCAATTTGTTGCAAATGTCTCTGTGCTTCTAGAAGTCATCCGTGCCGATTTGTTCATATCTGCCAGATTCGTCATAGATGACGTGTTCTTCTGTAATCTGCTGTCATTTTGTCAGTGCTTCCCCTCCGCACACCCATAGCTATCAATTGCTTCTGTCTGTCACCACATAAAAGCTGATGGCTGGATCTCCACTCAATGGAGAGGCTATGCTTAAAATTGTCTGGCTCAAAATAAAAGCTATTAACTTTGCAGAGCCCAGGGGCCACCTCAAAGGTCATTGTGAAGCCGGGGTTCAGCAGGAGACCTATGTGCCTGCTGCTCAGGAGAGACAAGGCCTGTGGGTTAAATGATTGAGAGAGAACACAACAGCTTCAGACCACAAGCCACAAGGACAGATGTGTACCAGTTCATCTCACATGGCAGCTCTCCATGGCCTCTAGGTGAGCAGCAGCCAGGACTATTGGCTTAAAGTTTTTTCTTTCTTTCTTGAGCAATATCAGGGAGTCTGCTTTAACCTTCTTCTTCATTCATTTAAGCATCTTAAATTTCTCTTGTGTGTGTACAGTTTTCTTTTTACTGTGAAATATTACAGGCTCACAGAAAAATGCATAAAACCTCATTATAGAGAATTGCTATATACTAAGACAGTATAGAGAATGACTTAAAATGCTGATCCATCTGGAGGTAGAGTAATCAAAACTCAGAGCACTTAGAGTGTCTAATCTGCCTGGCTCAGTATCCCAGATCAGGTCCTATAGAGGGCCAGAGGGTAAATATTTTAGGCTACGCAGGCCATGTGGTTTCCGTCACAACTGCTCAACTCTGCTGTTATAGAACAAAAACAGGCACAGACAATATGTAAACAAATGGGCGTGGCCATCTTCCAATAAAACTTTATTTACAAACATAGATGGCTGGTTATGTTTGGCTCAAGGGTCATAGAATTCAATAATTTGTTGTTTCATTCAGCAACATCTACTGGGCGTTGACCACATGCCTTATACAGTGTAGTGCATTTTACGTGATTTTGAACAGTGCACATTTGAAATATTATAGAGAATAGTTAAGTCAAATTATATCCACAAAATACAAAATCATGCAAACCCCAACCCCAAATCATAAGGTGATCAAGGATCATATATTGGCAAATCTGATGAGCAGAGGTGAATTGTGTTTCTGTAGTTACCACATGGCACTACCATTTCAGCTGTAAATAGAAATAATCACCAAACTTTTTCAGGATTAACCTAGAATTGTTCAAGTCTTTAATTATGTGGGATGCAATGCTCAGGAAAAGTGAGGGTGCAGAGTTTGATGGTGTAAGCCACAGAAACTAACCTGTTGATCTTGAGCCAAAACAGGGGAAGCTGTGGAAGGAAGAACAGCACAACAGAACCTGGGGAAAGTAAGAGCAGTGGATCCAAGGAGGTCAAGGACAGCAGTTTACGGGCAATTGTGGACAATACCATTAGAGCCCCACCACTGGGGACATCTCAGCTCCATTTCTATCCTAATAGGTCTTCAATCAGGACAGCCTGATGGCCTGACTTAGATCCCCATCCCCTTTGGGATGAGGCCAGATGGAGGCCCTTGCTTGGCAGCCCCACTGGGATCTCGTAAAATGGAGGAAGAGCAGGTCTCCAAAGTGAAAACAAGTTGCCATGCCCAGGGAAGGATGCTAGGCAGTCCCAGGTGGTCACTACAATACCCAGAGGCAGTTACAGGTCCCTCTTTCTAACTGCTTTTGGTCAAGGAGTCTCCTATACAAAATTGAACATTTTAATAAAATGTATAGAATTTTAGCCATCGAAAGGGTGTCCTGGGAGACCCCTCCATTTTGCAAGTGAGATCTGGAGATGAGGAGTGAATTGCAAAAGGCCAAACAGTCCATCAGAAGCAGGTTTGCAAAGTCATGTCTTTGCTCTTTCTGCTGCTCCCGTGGGCTCATCACTCCGTGTGCCAGACACGACCAGCTCCCAGGTGCAAATCACAGAAAACCAACCACAGGGGCTACAGTGAAAGAGAGAGGATTGTATGGCTCATGTCACTGACAGGGCCGGGAGTAGGTTAGACTTCCAGTTCCACTGGATCAGGGCCTCAAATGAAGTCTTTAGGGTTCAGTGTCTCCTTTTCCTTGGCTCCCACCTCCTCTGGGGTGGCTCCACATTGTGATGACAAGGCGATGGCAGCAGGTCCAGGCTCACGTCCTTTGATTAAGGAGGCACAATTTTAGAGAAATTGATGAGAGGACAATTGCAAAATAGACATATCATAGCAGGAGGGATTTAGGGTAGACGTTAAACCTTTACAGCACACACTTGTAGACTACTGATTCACGAGACCTTTGAAAAGAAGAGATTATTGTGTGTCCATGGTCACTGAAAGGCTTTGTTCTGGTTTGCTAGCTGCCGGAATGCAACACACCAGAGATAGATTGGCTTTTAATAAAAGGGGATTTATTTTGTTGGTTCTTCAGAGGAAAGGCAGCTAACTTTCCACTGAGGTTCTTTCTTACGTGGGAAGGCACAGGGTGATCTCTGCTGGTCTTCTCTCCAGGCCCTTGGGTTCCAACAACTTTCCCCAGGGTGATTTCTTTCTGCATCTCCAAAGGCCTGGGCTGAGCTGCAAGTGCTGAGATGAGAAATGCCTAACTGCTTAGGCTGTGCTATGTTGCGTTCTCTCATTTAAGCACCAGCCAATTAAGCCAAACGTCACTCGTTGCAGCAGACACGCCTCCTAGCTGACTGCAGATGTAATTGGCAACAGATGAGGTTCACGTACCGTTGGCTTATGTCCGCAGCAACAAGACTAGGTATGCTCACCTGGCCAAGTTGACAACTGAATCTAACTAACACAGGCTTAAAGGCATGTGTGGGGCGAGGGGAGTGTGTACAGGAGGAAGGATTGTTAGAATGATTTCTTGAGAATTCAAGAGATCTGTGACTCCATGTTGTCAAGAGCGTCCCAGCTGTCCGTCTAGCCCCCGGAACCTGCGCTCCACTGGTTTGGAGTCGCCACCTTCCTGATGAGTGTGACAGGCTGCTCAGCCCGGCCCTGCACATCTGCCCCCAGGGCACTCTCCAGCTCAGTTCCCTCCCAGCACACCGAGCAGCAGGGGATGTCTGTCCATCTCACCGCCCTCCAGCTGCCGCTCAGGACCTGAGCTTGGCCTGAGTCTTCTCAGGGCAATGATACAGATGAATCTTACAGACATAACCTTGAGAATAAGAAGCCAGCCATGCAAGTCCACACGTCAAGTGACGCCATTTATGTCAAGATCAAACACAGGCAAAACCAACCTTTGTCACTAATCTAAGTCAGGATAGTGATTTCCCTTGCAGGAGTGGTGACTGGAAAGGAGAATGAGAGGGGCTCCCAGGGTGCAAGAAAGGTTGTGTTTTACGCGATCTGTGTGGTTGCGTAATTGTGACCACCTTGTGAGAATTCTTCTATCTGCACAACGTATGACGTGTGCGTTTTTGCATGCATGTTAGGTGTCAATAAAAAGCTTAACAAATATTAAGTAAACGCTCAGAAACACTTACTCTTCTTTAAAATAGTCAGCACTCCTCAAACATCTGAGAAAGTCAACGTATGCAAAGTAGAAAAAATAATTTTGCTTGATTGTTGGAAGCTTTTTGCTCATTGGCTAAAGTGATATCATGAAAATCATGCCCAGTTGAGCCTCAGGTTAAACATTATTGTCTCAGCTAGGAATTAAATTCGACTGCAGGGAACCTAAAAACCCAGGTGGAAGTATCTCAATCATGATAGGGATTTGTTTTTCTCTCATAACGAGGAGTATGAGGAAAGGCAGCCCAGGGCTAATTGGGCAGTGCCGCCAGGACACCAGGTGCCAAGCCTCCTTCTAGGTTTTCTCTCCATCTTCCTAGGACTAAGGATGTAGCTTCTTCCTCATGCTCACAAGATGGATGCAGTGGCTGCAGCCATCATAACCATTTTCCAGGCAGGAAGAAACGGAAGATCAAAGTACAAATGGGACCAACTAGCCAAGTCCTTTCCCTTTTAAAGGGTTTTCCCAGGAGTCCATCCCTTTCTGCTTCTGGTGAGCTCATGCAACAGCCTCCTGCAGGGCGGGCAGCCTCCCCAGCGCCCAGTTTCCACAGTGCACAGCGGTCAGCAGCATGTAGCAGCCCTCAGTTTCCCCAGCATCCCATCTTCAGTGGTTCTGTAGCGGAGCACCTCCAGTGAGACACCTCCCTGTGAACAGCTTTCCCTGCCACCAGAGAGGACAGTTTCCACCAAGTTCTGGAGGAAAGATTTCCAGCAAGTCCCAGTAATGTGACATCACAGTGAATTCTCTGCTGTAGAGGGAACCACAGCTGCACCCTCTCCAACAAAGTTTGGATCTTATCCCTGGAGGGAGCAGTGGCGGTGGGGAGCTCGTCCTTGGAGAGGAAAGCCCTAAGAGTAGTGGCTTGTGTCAGCTGTTCCTCCCTATTTCAGAGTAATCCCTCATTACTCTAATTCCCTGCTACAGTTATTAATTCTTTGTATTAAACTTTCTCTGTTCCAGTTACCATGTGGTTTCTCTCTCCTGATTGGATCCAGACTTATACTCCTGCCTGGCATTGTTGGCCTAGAACCCATCGGCCAGGACTAACTCCAAGTGTTACTGGGAAATGCAGCTGTGCAGCTGTGTGTGAGGCCAGTTCAACAAAACCGGAGTTCCCTTAATAAGGAAGGAAAAACTAGATCTTGAATAGGCAACTGACAGTGTCCACCTCAGCAGCAGTATGTGGTGAGAAGGATGCCTTCCAGGGCGCCATTCAAGTCTCCCCGTTCTCTAGGCTGCTTCTCTTGACCACATCCATTGGTGAAAATTCCTACCTGCCCACCTCTCAGGCTCGCTTCACACCATCCTCCTAGATATTTGGCACCCTTCCCTTCCCCTAAAAACTCCCTTAATGCAATCTATTAGAAAAACATTAAATAAGTGGCAACAAATTCAACAAATATGATTTGCCCCATAATGGGTGTTCTAGCTTGCTAGGTGCTGGAATGCAACACACCAGAGATGGATTGGCTTTTAATAAAAGGGGATTTATTTTGTTAGTTCTTCAGAGGAAAGGCAGCTAACTTTCATCTGAGGTTCTTTCTTATGTGGGAAGGCACAGGGTGATCTCTGCTGGCCTTCTCTCCAGGCCTCTGGGTTCCAACAACTTTCCCGGGGTGTTTTCTTTCTGCATCTCCAAAAGCCTGGGCTGAGCTGTGAGTGCTGAGATGAGATATGCTGAGCTGCTTGGGCTGTGCTACGTTGTGCTTTCTTATTTAAGCAATTAACTCAAACATCATTCATTGCAGCAGACACGCCTCCTAGCCGACTGCAGATGTAATCAGCAACAGATGAGGTTCACGTACCATTGGCTCATGTCCACAGCAACAGAACTAGGCACCTTCACCTGGCCAAGGTGACACCTGAACCTCACTACCACAATGGGCGTTACACAGACTGAGTGTCCCATGATGTTCCCCAAGTCTTCGGGGTCCCCCAGTACCTGCAGCCTCTCAGAATCTACTAGACAGCAGTCCCAAAGGCCCTCCACATGCTGTGACCCAAGCCGTTT
>PVIY010044839.1:0-19481 GCA_004026745.1 Myrmecophaga tridactyla | reverse complement strand
TACATTCTTTTAACCTCATTATTTGACAAAACATTAATACTTTTTTGGTTGACCCCAGCTTCCTGCAAGGCTTGGAACATGTCTCTGTGGGCTATCTTGTTACTGGTATTGGGGAACCGTTTCCCACTATATTTTTTGGCCTTTCCTTTCCCTGTAATTCCAGTCTCCCAGCTCTGCAATTTTATTTAAGACACTGTTAGTGGATTGCCTGTTTTTCCTAATAATAAAGTTTATCAAGTGTTTATATGCTGGAGGTGCTGCCTTAACGATAGATTTCTCTGTGAAGCACTGACAGGAGGAGGTATGTGTCAGCCTCTCCTAATACAACTGCTGACTTCATAACTTCCTTTTCAAATTTCTGCATATAGCATCTCACAAAGTGTACCAGGGTCGATTATTTCATTGCCATATAGTGTCAGCACAGCATTGCTCATTACACCTTTGTACAGCCAATGCCACCAAGATAGAACTTTTCCAGTTTGCTGACTAAACTCCTGAAAAGCTGACTAAACTCCTGAAAAGCAGTTTGAATAAAGGCATTGGTGCTAATTCCTACAAGTTTTGTGCAATTAGCATAGTCCAGCACCACTCCTCCAGCAATTTTGACCATCCAGCTAATTAATTAATGGCTTCCCAGTTATCTGAGTAAAATGCCTAAGAATATCAGTTATGTTTCATTCTTTTATAGTGGTTTTCAAAATAACCTGATCACCTGGTTTCTTCTCTTCTTTGCCTCTGTATTGGGTGACGTCCTATTTCTGGAGGATATTTATTCTTTTTTTTCTGACAAACTTTCTCATCTAAAATATTCCCATTGTTTCCATCATCTGCCCCATCCCACACATCAGGGTCCCAGTCAGCAGTGGCAGTGGCTAGCATCATATGTACTTTCACTTGGTTCACTTTACCTCGTCTCTTTTTGTATTTATATTGGGCCACATGGGCTGTGGCCCTCTCAGCTACTGACTGATTATTGCAAATTTGATTTTCCAAAACAAAATTTTGATTCTATAGCATGGACAGTTTTTCCTGGTAATTCTGCCAACTCCTTTCCATAATTCATTTTTTCAGAGATTGCGCAACCTCTTTGTTTACACATTTTTCTATATTCCGTTATCAAAGCCCATCCTCTTCCACACACTCCAGTCATTTCTCTCCCTTTTTCTAATGGATTGTTTATTAGACACAGAGCAACCTGAATGGGCTCGCTCTGTTTAACTGTATTCCCCCAGTCTTCACAGGTTCACCCCCTACAGATTTTGCCCATTCCTCCGCAAGTGAAGAGTAAGCTAAATCATTCCATCCGGGGATTTTTTTTTTTTTACCACAGCAACCTTGGGGACGACATTCAGAGTCTCCTTAATTAAGATCCATAGCAGAGAATAAGACTCTGACGTGGTGCTTTCCCTCTAGGTTTTTTTCTTTTCTTCTCCTAAGTTTCCCCTCTTTCTCTGTTTGCATGCGTTTTTTTTTTTCATGATATCTTCATATAACAGTGGCCAAATTCCAATTAGCTTATGTGACTGAGCCCAGTTTGGTCCTCTGGTACTGGCTGGGGACCAAGAGGAGCTTCCTGGGACCTAGATATTTTTATTAAAGTACACCTCCTTCCAGGAGGAGAGCCAGTCCTCCCAGCCAGAGCGCGCATTTCAACTGCTTCTTACCAAGGTCACACAATGGCGACATCACTTGTACAGAACAGACTCTCTTAATGAGATAAACTTTAAAACCCCTACATAGATGTTCTCCTCTTATTCTGAAACACGAAAATTTTAATTTATAAGACAGAGTAATGATAAGCCATAATACAAGAAAATTTCTTTTTATCCTCCCCAAAAGCAGTCCACTTTAATTCACACAGATTCCTAAGTCAGCCAGGGGTCAGCATGACTTCCCAGTCATCAGTAAAAGCTTTCTTAAAGTTAGACATCCCGTACTGCAACAGTGTATTACTGACCCCCCACCCACCCACATCGGTGGCGCCAACGATTAAGGAGAGGGCTTACAGACAACAACAAAGGGTTTTGAACTGTCACTTTGTTCAATCTGGCTGTTCCCCTAGCGGGGACAGTGGACACTTCTTGGCTTTGATGGTCCAGTATAAACTCCCGGCCAGCCCGCCTTTCAGGGTTGCCCACCCCGAGCCACATGAGAATCACCACGAACGCACAGAATCCAAAGTCACTCGCAGCCTGGCGCGTGACTCCTGTGGCCCAGGACTTCCTTTCACTCACAATGAACACACACACACACACACACACTCCAACACCCCTTCTGCACCGCCCTTCCCAGAACCGAACCTGAAGACTTCGTTTCCCCTGGTCCTCCAACTGGAGACCGGTACTCGGAGACTCTCTGGGAGGTGATCAGGCCCCCCTTCCACTCAGGCTGCCCCAGCCTTTTACAGGCGGGCTGAAAATGACGCACCCGGCCACTTACCAGTCAGACGAGCGGTGCTCCCAGAAACTGTTCCGGATCCGTCACCGCTCCGGCAGTAATGGGCACCCCAGGAACCCCGCTCGGGTAGGTCAGGAATCTGAAAGATGGGAAAAAGCCCCATAGCCGGCACTGGATTCCTTCAGGTCTCTAATCCAGGCAACAATGCTGCTGTGGACAAAACGTGAAAATACCACCAGCCTCTCGACCCTGGACGAGCCCCCACAAATGTTGCACGATACCAGGGACAAGGCTGTACGCCTCCAGGAATGTTGCATGGAAACAGAACAAACTGGGGCTGAGGCTCCAAACTTTCAGCAAATGCGTTTTTAATTCATCTATGGCCATAGGGCTCAGCGAGTAGCCTCTGGAAGTCTGAGTCCCCAGAAAAGGTTAACAACAGTATTTAGACAGGATGACACGTTAAAGACAAGGTAAATGATTGGCTGGTTTAAATTGGGAAGGGTGCGAGGCTGGGTTTACAGAAGCAGATGAGCACTTAGGGGAGGAGTTTCTTTACAGGAATGTCTTATCTTGCCTACATGCAGTTTTACCTGTTCTCAGGGCAAGCATCCTTTTTACATGTAGTTCTGACTGCTCAGAGGAATTTCGGGAATTTTTAAATGGGAGGTTGCTCAGAGGAATTTCGGGAATTTTTAAATGGGAGGTAGTTTAAATGTACAAGGAGGGTGAGGGGCCCACCTGCTGCAAGGGACCTGTTTGCTACAATACTAGCATTAAACAGGCTGCATGAGCAAAAGATAAACTACTGTGCTAGACTCCTGAAACACATTAAGTCTAGACTAATAACTAATGTTTATCCTAACAAACTAGGAAACATAGAAATACCATTCAAGTTCAGAGAAACGGTGGGTAGACTTGCATGGCTAGGATTCAGGCAGTGAAGGGGAAGTGCAGATGAATGCAATTCAGTGAGGCTAAGGGAAGCTGTTAATGACTTTTGCATACATAAGTGCACTGCAAGATTTAACCTATTTCACAGGGAATCTCTCTGACTCAAGGGCGAAGGCTGAAGCAGTGAAACCACAAGGTGTCTGCAAACCTGCAGGACTTGAGTTGGCAGTAAGCACCAGGTAATAGCAGGCTGATGGTTTCCAAGCTTCCAGGAGAGAGGAGGCTTGTGGTTTATCTCAGCAAGAACCAGAGTAACCAAGGATGAATAAGATGTCAAGAAACTAACCCAACTTGTCTACCATTCGGCCACAGAACACTCTGTAGGCCTACAGCAGCTCCCCAGTTTCTTTTCTTCCTTTTAGCAGGCCCCAGGGATCCAATCTTCTTTCTGTTCTCCTTAAAACTGTCACCACCCTGTCTAACTCTTAAAGTTCTCCTCCTCCTGAATCTAGTTGGACAGTATGCACTGTCTTCTCAGCTCCCTCTTAGGGATCCAAAAGAAAAGCACATTTACTTTAAAGACTTTTCAGCCCATTACTCGTGATAGGAAAATAGACTATGTTAATCTAAATAGCAAGCATGAGGATTTTACAAAGTTTCCCATGTTCCTGCAGTATTTATGTCTCAGAGAGTGGCTGATAAATGTTAGGTACAGGGTCATTAGATGTCCACATGAGACAGCAAGTTAAAGCTTAAAGGCTTTACTGAGAGAGAAACAGATTGAGAGCAAAGGGAGAGCAGCAGGTGGGAGCCAGTAAAACCTGCTAGCAAAAGGAAAGGAAAAACGGCTCCAACTCTCTTTCTGACAGCTTGTGGTTTTAAAGGAAGAGAAAAAAAAAAAAAAACAAAAAACACCAAGAGGGGAGAGCGGTAATGTGTGGCTACAGGCATCGCAGGGAGATATCAGGCTGGTGCAGCTCACAACCTCGTGGTTATCTGGTGTCCAGTGGGTGGGGTGTTGGCAGGTTCATGTACCTCAGGTGCTGTCAGAGGAGCTGCTGAAGGAGAGAAACTGAAGGGACCCCCCTGCCACAGAATCCATCCTGTATGCCAAATTTATTTTCTGAAAATAAACAAACAATAACCTGACAATAACCAAAGCCCAACTGACCTTATGCTCTCCATTTTTATTCTGGAGAGTAGTGCTGTTAAAAAGAAAGCCATACCCAAAAGGAAATAAACACTCACCTGATTGTGGAGAAGAAAAGAGCTTATTCATGATCTTGCAAGAACGATGGCTGGTGTGCCGAGCAATCAAAAGCAGTAGTATTTATTCCCTAAGCCTAGCACGTAGGTCCTTCCCGTTTCTCCACTGACTGGATACTCCAGAGGTTACAGCCTATCTGGTAGTCTAACAAATTCAAATTTCCCACTGAAGGTTCCCACTTTTGATTATGCTTCATGCTTCAGTGACCCTGGCCGTTAAGGATTTGGCGCCAATTCTGGGCTTGTGTCAGAGGCGTCCTGTGCCATCTTGTGTGAAAATTAAACTTAATTTTATTCTAACAAATGCCCCCCCCCTTTCTTTTTGACCTCTTTTAGTTTTCACATTTTAGTCTTTTTTTCAAACTTGCTAAGAACCTTTTCACACTCTTCATCATAGGGATCTTCTGGCTGTACTCAATAGGCTTTTACTCGGTTAAGGCAGCCTCAACGTGTCTCTGAACCAACCCTCGGGCACATGGGATAATACAGCACCCTAGTGCTGTGAGTGCCCCAGCTACGAGGATTAAAGAAGTTAGCATGGACAGTGCCACCCCTTTTTATTTCCCAGACCAGTTTTCTAACTATCCCATGAGGGGTTATCAATGCCTGAATTTTACCCCAATTCTTCAGATAAGGTGCTAGGCCTTGTAAAACTTACATGATAGTTCCAGCCGGGGCTGTATTATGGGGATAAATGTACAACAACTACCCCCGACCATAACACAAATATCTCCCTTTTCAGCCAGCATCATGTTTAGGGCCATCCTATTCTACCATGACATTCGGCTAGTAGCATCCAACTGTTCTGCTATTCTATTAACTGCATCCTTGGTGTAACAGCTAAATCTTTGCTGATTAATTCAATCCACATTTTTGGTGATGGTGACCTACCAGACAGAATAAAGATGACTCAAATCCTGCAGCTACTTGATTCCTAGCCGTAAACTCACCCAAGATTCCCTGTGATACCCTTATACTATTTAAATAAACTCAATCATCGAAGAAATCAAATAAGCTTCTTTTCTTGTTTTTTTTTTCCCCTTGGGTTAGAACTTCCTCCTTCTTTTCAAATGCCAGGGTGAATGTGATGGCCAACTGGACCAGAGCACAAGTTCCCTTCCACGTCTAAGTCCTGTTTGGAGGATGCCCATTCCACAATACCACCAAAGGTCTGCTCGGGGTATGGCTAAACTGGAGAAATTGCCAGTACTATCCTCAGTCACCTTGAGGCCACGGTCCCAAGGTCCTGGAGTCCTTCTCCCCATCTAGACAGACAGGCAGAGTGCTTTCCTGGACCAAGGCAGGAAGCTGGTATGGCCTTGACTTTTCCACCCCCGACGTTATGGAAAAGAGAAGACAATGCACTACAATCTTCACCAGGAGTAGTATTCCGAAAAAGAAGTACCATGCACTGAACAACTTCTTGTGTTTCTCCGTATCCATCGGAAAGGGCCTGTGCCGGTTTGAAAGGATGTATGTCCCCTAGAAAAGCCGTGTTTTAATCTAAATCCCATTTTGTAAAGGAAGAGTAATACCTATTCAATACTGTATGTTTGAAACTGTAATCAGATCATCTCCCTGGAGATGTGATTAAATCAAGAGTGGTTGTTAAGCTGCATTAGGTGACAACATGTCTCCACCCATTTGGGTGGGTATTGATAAGTTTCTGGAGTCCTATAAAAGAGGAAATATTTTGGAGAAAGGAGATTCAGGGAGAACAGAGAATACTGCAGCACCATGAAGCAGAGAGTCCACCAGCCAGTGCTTTGGAGGTGAAGAAGGAAAACGCCTCCTGGGGAGCTTCATGAAACAGGAAGCCAGGAGAGAAAGCTAGCAGATGATGCCGTGCTCACCATGTGCCCTTCCAGCCAAGAGAGAAACTGTGACTGTGTTTGCCATGTGCCTTCTCACTTGAGAGAGAAACCTTGAACTTCATCGGCCTTCTTGAACCAAGATACCTTTCCCTGGATGCCTTTGATTGGACATATCTATAGATTTGTCTTAATTGGGACATTTTCTCAACCTTAATTGGGACATTTTAGTAAATTAGAAACTTATTAAATTCCCCTTTCTAAAAGCCATTCTGTTTCTGGTATATTGCATTCCAGCAGTTAGCAAACTAGAACAGGGCCCGACAAAAGCAGTGGGTTGGTCTGTTGCGCAAACACTACTGTTGCTTTTGTCTAGACTCTGGACTCCATATTTAATCCGTTCTACCCAGGCATCTGTACCTCCATACGCTATCTCTAGTTCTATGGTTTGCTTCAAAATTTCTGCCCTGATCACCCTGACAACTTTGGAACATTCTGTACTGGGGAACAAACTTCCAGCTGGGTCTCCTTTGGAGCTACTGAAGAGTTCATTGGAGAGGGTGCTGGTGTTAGGGAGAGGACTTGCTTCCTGAACCTTCCTAGAGGGTCTGCCCCCATCCCATATATTCTTTCAACTACGTACTGCATCTCTGCTGCCATCCCCTGCTGGATGTTTGTCTGCTTTCTTGATAGTTATCACTACTGGGTTACATTTAAGATTTTTGCAATTTGGTGGGGAGTTTCCTTTATAAAAGGTTATTTTATCCTTTAATGGCCTCTAAGTCTGTGAAATTAGTCTCATGTTCACCATCTACCCTTGAAACTGGGTAGTCCATCATATATCATCCCAGGAGGGGAAAGGAGAGGCTCTTACTGTAGCACCTTCCTACTGGTTCTGGACACAAGTACTTATTTTCCCCACTCAATTGCCATTGACTCATTAAATCTCTACAGTCTATCACTTGACAAGCAGCAAATTGTACAGTATGGGACTCTAAACCTTTGGTTACATTTACCACCCAACTGAGAGGGCTCAATGTGTCCAGTTTGGAATGTGATGGCTCATATAATTATTTTTATTTTTAAATTGAGCTTTAAACCCCTCATCTATCTTCCTTGGTAAGACTCTCTGACCAGGGTCACAATTCACTAAATTAGACTAAAATACAGAATCCAACCCCCAAATCCAAAAACCCCTTTCACCCTAACTACTGTCTCTTTAATGTAATTTTTAAAGGGTACGAAGTTGGAGTTATTTCCCAGTACTCAGACTGCATTGTTGGGTACTTATCGTCCAGCTCAGGTACTGGTCCTTTCACTTAGGTGTGGGGAGTCCACCCTTTCTCTGCCATCCAGACGGCCATCTCAGTTGTCAACAGAACTTGATAGAGTCCTTCCCAGGCCAGTTGGAGTTTGGTCTCTTTCCACAATTTGTAAAGAGGCCAACTGCTGGGTTGGTATTGATGGACAGCAAATTCAGGAGGTGGGGTCTGAGCCAGCAAGCCAAGGTGCCTGAGGGATGACAGGGTACAGGACAAAGCCGGTATATAATTCTTAAGGAAGAGGTCCTTTGCAAAGTCAGCTACCGGCACGGTCTGTCTTAAAGCAAAATTCTACTCTGGCTCTGGACCTGTAAAATACAGAACAAGTTATTTGCTGCCAACATACAAAGGAAGGATAGTCATAGGACACATATTCCCATTTCCATAGGAAGAAACTGGAAGGAACACATGGGTCACCAGACCCAAGCAGTTTTGAAAACCTGCAGGGCAAACTCCATTAGATTTCAAAGTCTGAGAGTCATTTATCTTCAGGGCTTTAGAAATCAGCAGTCCCACTCTTTCCAAGGGCCTGCACAGTGGCCCACCTCTCTCCGAATGCAACCCTGGGGGACACTGGAGAGACCACCTTTTCCTCAGCTCCACCCTCTCCAAGGATTGGGGCTGCCATCTCCAGGACACACACTCAATCCCTCTCTGCAGTGGCAGCCAGGCTCTTCCCCATCCCCAAGGAATGTGCTCCACCCTCTCCAAGGCCAGAGGTGGCAGGACTCTTCCACTGCAATGAAATGGAAGGCCTATCCTCTGCCTTTGGGGCAAACTCACCTTCTCCAAGTACTTAGGTGAGTCTGTTCTCCTGGCCTGAGGTTTCCTGACTTTAGACTTTAGCTTCCATAGTTCTGCCTGTTAAGTTACTTTACCTTCATATTGTCCTTTTTCTGAGCCCCCTAGGCCAGACTGGTGGTTGCTCTCTTATTACACATTCTGCAACTCTCTCATTGGCCTTCTGTGCAGTCGTCGTCGATTGTGCCCATCAGCCAGTCCCATGGGTACCATCGGGTCCCTTCGCAACAAGTTACTACCAGCTTCTGGAATGTACAGCAGGGGGCTTATAATTTGGTTATCTTTCCAACAGATATTAGTATGTTTGAAAACGGGGACTTTAAATCCTTCCCCTTTTATCCCCAACTGTGAGGGAGATACCAGAGAATTTGATTTCCTTTGGGATGTGGGTCACAGATCGAGCTACCTCAGTGTCTACCAAAAATATAATTTCTTATGATAGGGGCCCACCTTCAGATTTATCAAAGGCTCCTGGGGAGCTTTTGAAACGAGGAGCCTCTGACCTCCCTAATCCTCAAAATTAATCAGGGGTATCACCCAACCTTCTTTCTTTAAAACTTGAGTGCTCCCACAATGTTTCCCACAGTAATAACACCTGTTGAGTCTCATGCCCTACTCCTTTATCCCCTTGGCCCAGACTGTTTTCTCTATCTTGCTTCTGCCTGTCTCCTTCCTGCTTTATCTCTAATCTCTTCTTGACTAGGTGGTCGACCGTGTTCAATATGACTTTAGCTTGCTGTCTGCGCCTTTCCTCTTCCCTTCTCACACTTTCTGAGACACTCTCAATAACTCTCCTAGTGGTTTATGCATTCACCCATCTATTTTCTAAATCTTTTTGCTGAATGTCAGGCCAACACCCCTTTACATCCTTGGGTCATAGAACTATCAGGGTCCACCCCTGAATATTTCCTCACCTGGTCCCTCAACCTCTGCAGGTAAGCAGAGGGAGTCTTGTCTAAGTTCATTCCTCAAAAACATGATATCCAACAAGATTTTGCTGGAAATGATGCGTAAATATTTTTAAATTTTTGATTCCCAAATGGAAGTCTTCAGTTTAACTGAAGATTTAAGAATTCACTGTCTCTCTTTTAATCATTCAACTTTCCTTGGCTCAGCTACTTGCCCAAATAGATCAGAAGGCAGGCATCCTTTCTGCCACCTCAAATAATGCCAACACTATTATCCAGAAGTAGATGGCAAGTCTCGTCAGGAGACAACATAACCATCCTAGGAGTCCAATTCCTGCACTGACACTTTTATCAAGACTAAACTCCTACAAGAAAATGCTCCCACATCAAGATAGTTTTATTATCCATTTGCTTCACTCTTACCAGTAGTAAGTCTGCAATTCCTCCATACAGCAAAGGGATTACAGAGAATCCTAGACTCTGCATCAAGGGATCACATACCACTTTGCATTAGTTCTATTGAACAGAAGAGACAAAACTAGAAAACTACCAGAATATCAGTAACTCTGGATAGCTTCTCCAAGTCCCTTTTAAGTACTAAAAATTACTGGATACTTAAAGCTTTTTCTCAAGCCACCTCAAAGGTTTTATCTAAGTTCTGAGATTTGGGTACAACCAATTTTATTCCCTGTATAGTGAGGTCTCTAAGATCTCTCATTTGTACCCTGTCTTTCTGATCATTATTATTCCAATTGGAATCTATATTGGAGATTTTTTGCTCTCCTGCCATTACCTCTTGTCCAGGCGGGTGCTGCCTCTCCCATTCTTTCATAGCTGCCCTCCTCACCATTTTGCTTTCTTCCCCTGTGTATTAGTTAGCGTTCTCTAGAGAAAGAGAATCAACAGGGAATATTTGTAAATATAAAATTTATAAAAGTGTCTCACATAACCATGGGACATACAGTCCAAAATCTGTAGGGCAGGCAGTGAAACTGACGATTCCGACGGAGAGTCTGGATGAACTCCAGAGGAAAGAATCGCCGGCTGGAGCAGGAAGAGAGCCTGTCTCTTCTGAATCCTCCTTAAAAGCTTCCAGTGATTAGATTAAGCACCACTCATTGCAGAAGACACTCCCCTTGGCTGATTACAAATGGAATCACAGCTGTGGATGCAGCTGACATGATCATGATTTAATTCTATGAAACGTCCTCATAGCAAGAGACAGGGAACACTTGCCCAACCAGACAGAAAGGTACTACCACCTGGCCAATGACATGAACCTGACCATGACATCCTGTAGAGAGGATTATTTAGGTAGACATAAATTCAGACCAGGTATGTAACCGATTTTCCCTGATCCAATACATACTTCTCTCAGAGGGTACAGGGACTCAACAGGTCTATGTTCTTTCACCCTTTTTTCCTCAGAAGGCCCCAGAAATGAAAAATTCCGTACATCTTTCTTACCCCGTTCCAACTCCTTCCTCAATTGTTGGTGGGTTGTCATGGGTGGAACAGTTAGCCCTGACTGCACCTCCAGCTCCCTATGGGGGAATGAGGGTTAGTTCCACTGGGCCTTCAGGGACCAACAGTTCCTGCCCCAGGAGAGAAGCATAGGTTGGGGGAAGGCTCAGTAAAGGATTCCAGGCTTTAGCTTCTAAAGATGTAGCCTCTGGTTCTGGGGTTTTGACCTTTACAGCATAAAGAGGGATCCCCCTTCCCTTTATCAACAAATGGCATAATCAGACTTCTCTCTGGAGCAGGGCTTCGTTTACATGAAACCAACCCTTATCTGCCCTATATTGTGGCCAGAATACATGGGGCAGCATAATGCTTTTTTTCCCAAATGTAACAATATCTTAATCATTTTCTTTTTGTCCTTTCTCTTGGTCCAATCATTATTGGTCTAATGTTCCAACATTCTGCCTATGGAACTACCCAGAGGAATGTTCCCCAGGGACTCTATAGGTACCCCTTATGCGTCTTGCATGGGTTCCTTTGTCTCAGCATTGTTTCACTTTGTCCTTCTCCAGCTGTTTCCCTTGTGGAGATGGGAACCATGCATTGGGACTCCGCACTTACTCAACTCCAGGCTCATCAGAATTCTTCCTGACCACCAAGGCCTTTTTCTTACTTTGGTCCATGCACAGGGTTGCCTGGTCACTGTGAGGCAGATCTTCCCTTTCCCTTTTCTCGTTCACGATCGGCAGATCCAAGCGTTCAGTCTCCGGTCCTGGCTGCCAGAAGTGGGCCCCCAATGGCAAAGTCTGAGACTGCTCAATCAGCGGGCATGCCTTCCATTTGTCCTCCCCGAGGTCTCGGATCCCAGACAAGCCCCCAAAGTTGTTAGAAAGAGAGCTATACCTGAAAAGGAGTAAACACTCACCTGATTGTGAAGAAGAAAAGAATTTATTCACGATCTTGCAAGAACGGGCACTCAACCGAGAAAATGACAGCCGGTATGCTGCACAACCAAAAGCAATAATACTTATTCCCTAAGCCTAGCACGCAGGTCCTTCCCCTGTTTCTCCAGAGGCTATAACCTATCCAGATAGTCTACCAAATTCAAATTTCCCACCGAAGGTTCCCACTTTTGATTATGCTTTACATTTCAGTGATCCTGGCCGTCACCAATTCCAGGCTTATGTCAAGAGGCATCCTGTGCCATCTTGTGTGAGAGCTGAATAAATTCTATTCTTACAATGCTCATAAAATCTTTTCTCCATTCTTTCTACATAAAATCCTGTCTTCCAAATACTAAGCCTGCAGAGGCAATTAAGGACAGGCAATAAGGGCCCTAAGTGGAGACCCTTCTCTGCCTCCCCCACCCCTTTGTCACACACCCCTCCAGAGTCAGAACTTCCACTAGTAGCTCCACTCTCTCCACTTGAGCGAATGAATGCTCTTATCTAAGAACGCCTAGCCTGTCATTGCGTTTCTTGTATGGAGAAGGATGAATGTAGTTCCTGGCTGCTAACTCTTGCTTCCTCTTGGATCACTTGGCATTCTAACCTAGGAGTGAGCTACACGCTTGACTTTGCAGGTAAGGGCCAGGTGGAGCTGGAAGAGTGCAAGAAGATGGTTTGCATTCTCCTGCTTTTCCCACTGCCCCCTGGATGGGTAAGAAAGGTTGGCCCTACTAGATGGGTTACAGCTATCTTTGATTCAGAATGAAAAGAGGGCCACCCCATTCTCCAATATAGCCATCACAAGAGAACCCTGAATAAGGTTAGTATTTTATCTCCATCTGGTTCCTAATGTCTAATCTCAACTCATTAGTACTTGAAGCAGGAATGGGATGAGTAATCGAGCCATTCAATCATCAATAAAATATCCTCTTTTCTTAGGGTTCGTGTAACAAAGTACCAGAAATGGTGGCTTAAGACAACAGAAATTTATTTTCTCCTAGTTCTTGAAGCTAGAAGTCTGAAATCAAGGTGTCAGCAGGGCCAAGCTCCTCTGGAAGTCTGTGAGGTTTGGGCGGTGGCTGGCAAACCATGGAATTCTTTGGCGTGTGGTATAACCCAATCTCCGCCTCTCTCACATGGGGTTCTCTCTTTCCTTCTCCCTCTCTCTGCCTCTGTCCAAACTTCCTCCCCTTATAAAGCAGTTAGACATACTGGATTAGAACCTACCCTGGTCCAGTTCGGCTTCATCTTAACTAATCACATCTTCAAAGGACTATTTCAAAGATGACATTCATGAGACCAGGGGTTAGGACTTGAAAGTGTCTCTTTGGGGGTGACAATTCAAATTATAGCAACTACCTAGGTTCTAATGGGTAGATTGCCTTTGAAGGGCTTCCACTATGGGTAACCCTGACTATACACTTCTACATTAAGATATTTCCATGTATTATGTCTACCTGAAGAAGGATCAGGATCAGCAGAATTAGTCTAGAGCTGAAACTTAAATCAGGGAACCAGATGTGAGAAGAAAGCATGAAGCTTCTCAATAGCCATACAGGGTCATATTGTCAGCACAGTCTACTGGATTTATGGCATCTTCTATTCAAAGGAGACCCTTACAACAGGGTGGGCCACGGTGGCTCAGCAGGCAGAGTTCTTGCCTGCCATGCCAGAGACCCAGGTTCAACTCCCAGTGCCTACCCATACCAGAAAAAAAAAAAAATCAAAGGAGACCCTTATAACAGCAAGCTTCTAATAAGTTAATATATTGGAAGAAAAAGGACCCATATCTTACTACACATTTCCTTTAAATTAGGTACATTGGGGTGGAGGAGACATGGGGAAATGGCCAAGACCTAATAGTTGAAGGAAAGAGGAGTAAAGATGCTCTAAGAAGGAAACTTGTCTCCCAAGGCCCTGCTGCTGCCACCAAAAAACCCTGTTTTGGTTTCCCTTAGGCAATCAGTGGCTGTCCCCTACCACAGGGAAATCACCGATTCATTAAACGCTGCAACGCTCTTGTCATTCTGCAAGGGCTACATCACTGGGGACTCCTACCTGAGCTTCCCTCCTAAAAGGAAGCATCATCACAGAGGGACAAGACAAGACAGCTACCAGCACCCTCTGGGTAGTGTGTGTGATGAATGAGGGGAAATAATTAGACTGCCCAAGGAGACCAAAGTCCAGAGCCATGGCAGGACTGCCTTAAAGACAAAGGGCTAAGAGGTCTTTCAACAAAGGCGGGCAACTGGGTCAGAAGATAAATGTCAAATCTGATTATATCACTGGATTCAGCTTAAGCTGACACCAGCCAGTAAACATTTAACCATCAGCCCTAATGGTGAGTTAATTCTGAAACTAAAAAACGTAACAGCTGCTACATGAACAGTGAATACTCCCCTCCCAAATCCTATGTGCATTAAGACCTATACCCAAAACCATATGCAAATCTATCTACAGCTCTTGTCAGGTCTGCAGAAATAGGTGCACTGAGAGAAAAGCACTCAGGCATATGTGAAAACACAGGTGGGACCCCACTGCCTATCAGCCATCTTAATAAATACTCTCTCTCATAGTGATTTGTAAGGAGCCTCTTTTGAGCCAATAAGAAATGAACCATCAGTTCCTTGACCCTTACCTTCAACCTAGGTAAAACATTGGCCAACATTTACTATAAAATGGGGTATTTTCATAAATTGCTGCTTAACCTTGTACAAAAAATATATATGGTAGGTACCATTTGAAAGAGAAGGCTGCAGTGTTGAGGCTAGCATTCTCAAGTAAAGGGCAAGGGATTGTGTACATCAAAAGGGATTATGTATACCAAAGGGATTATGTATCTGTAGATGACACGCTTTCATGGATCAGAAATCTGGTGTCTCAATTAAGCGTTCTTTGAAAGATAAAGCTTTCAAAGCACAGGGTATTGCTGCCCAAGCAGGGAGATCATGCCAGATGCATTCAGGACAAAGCTGAACAGGGGACTTCAACAGCATCTGTAGGTGTTCACATAATTCTAGTGACGGACGTTTGTTTTCAAAGGGCAGGAGCTCCTTAGGCAGGGAAACAATGAGATACCCTTCAGCAGCATCTGGGCGAATTCATTAAAAGATGACACAGGCACCAAGACTGGGCACTGCAGGAACTTGTGAACAACCTTGATCTTTTTAACACATACCAAACAAACATCAGAGCAGGAGACTGACCACAATGACCAGGCAAATGAATCTAAGTAAGAGTTTGGAGTCAAATGCACCAAGCATCCAAAAATACATCCCAACATTTTAAAAGGAGCTATTTCCTTCTAATGCATTTTATAAAATAGTTTATGCAACAAACTTTAAAAATTGGTGAAGTCACCAAAAGTATACAGAGCCTGCCAGAGTCCAGAGCCCAGCTGATACTTACCTATTTGCAGTCGTGTGAGTCAACAGAGTTCTGCCCGCTATATGTCTAAGTATTTGAAAGTTAAGACACATAGTTATTGATATTAAAAATGATAAATGGTCAAATACTCTATACTGTTACCTTGTCAATATAGCTTCATAACAGAAATATGTAGGAAGAGCTTTGATTTTCATATGACTAAAAGTCCAGAAGTACACTTTTAAGTTCATAGAATTAAGTTATTTACATAATCTGTGTTCTTTGACAATAACAATCCAAAGGATTAAAAAGAAAATGCAAATGTATTTGAAATGTGCAAAAATTATTAAAAGATAAAGTAGACGTAAAACATGAAAAATTGAATTGCTTTCATGTTTTAAAAATTAGCTTCATATCAAAATTATCTATTGAAATTTAAAGGCAAAATACAAATATCAAATTTTAAAATCTAAAATTAAAGCTGAAAACTGTATTCTTTTAAAAATGTAATTAAATAATAAATATTATAAAGATGTAAATATATGTGTGCTGTATTTATAGATATGAAGCCATTCACAAGTCTAGTATTCAATGCCCACCTATTTTACCGCTAACATAAAGAGTTGATATCATGTTGTTCTAGTTGCTAGCTGCCGGAATGCAATATACCAGGAACTCAATGGCTTTTAAAAGGGGAATTTAGTAAGTTGTTAGTTTACAGTTCTAAGGCAGAGAAGATGGCCCAATTAAAACAAGTCTATAGAAATGTCTAATCTAAGGCATCCAGGGAAAGACACCATGGTTCAAGAAGGCTAACAAAGTTCAGGGTTTCTCTCTCAGCTGGAAGGGCACATGGAGAACACGGTCAGGGTTCCTCTTCTCATCTGGAAGGGCACATGGCAAGCAAAGCGTCATCTGCTAGATTCTTCTCCTGGGCTTCCTCATTCATGAAGCCCCCCGGGAGGCATTTTCCTTCTTCATCTCCAAAGGTCGCTGGTTGGTGGACTCTGCTTCTCGTGACTACGTCGTTCTGCTCTGCTCTCTCTGAATCGCCTGCTTTCTCCAAAATGTTTCCTCTTTTACAGGATTCCAGTGAACTAATCAAGACCCACCCAAACAGGTGGAGACAGGCCTCCATCTAATCCAGTTTAACAACCACTCATCACTCAAGATTACATCAAGATGTGACTCCCTAAATCACATCTCCAGGGAGATGATCTAATTAGTTTCAAACATACAGTACTGAATAGGGATTAGAAGAAACGGTTGCTTTTACAAAATGGGATTAGGATTAAAACATGGCTTTTCTAGGGTGCACACATCCTTTCAAACCAGCACATGCTTTATATATTATGCACAGACCACACGCGTACAGACACATATCAGTTGTTTAATACTGCAGGATGTTCTTGCATTAGGTCAGTTCCCTAGAAACCGAATGTAACACAGGGATCAGGGTGTGTGAAATTTACACAGGAAAAACGACCGGGAGGGAGGGAGCCACGCAAGCAGGCAGAGGCAAAGGGAAGGCGGTGGGTAAGGGTGGGTTTCTGGGTGAAGTCTACTTTGGCTACAACCGCACAGGCTCTGGAGTGTAAAGGACAATAAATTTCCTTGTGCTGGTACCCCCAAAAAGCCATATTCTTTTTTTCTTTTTTAAACTTTTTTTAGTGTGAAATATATACAAAAAAGCAATAAACTTCAACATACATTTTAACAAGTAGTTATGGAACAGATTCCACAGTTTGGTATGCGTTACAGTTCCACAATTTCAGGTTTTTCCTTCTAGCGCCTCCAAGACACTGGAGACCAACAGAAATGTCAATACACTGATTCAGCAGTCATACTCATTTGTTAAATTCTATCTTCCCTGTGATACTTCTTCTATTTAAACAACATATATACCTAAAAGCAATACATTTCAAAGTACATCGCAACAAATAGTTGTAGAACAGACTACACAGTTTGGTATGTAATTCTACAATATTAGGTTTTTATTTCTAGCTGCTCAAAGGTACTAGAGGCTAAGAAAAATATCAGTAAAATGATTCAGTACTCATTTGTTAAACCCAACTTTCACTGCGTAATTCCATCATCACCATTGATCTTTCTCACATTCTGTAGGGGTATTTGGGCTATGCCCATTCTAACTTTTTTATTGTATAGTAGAACATACATATAAAGCAAAGAAATAAAAAAGCAATAGTTTTCAAAGAACTTAACAAGTGGTTACAGGATAGATCCCAGAGTTTGTTATGAGCTACCATGATTCTTTCCTATTTTTCCTTCTAGTTGCTCCAGAATATAGAAGGCTAGAGGGCTGAAATACTTTATCATCACAGTCAACTTTTTTTCCCTACTTTTTTGTGAACAATAACATATAAACAAAAAAAGCTATAAATTTCAAAGCACAGCACCACAATTAATTGTAGAACATATTTCAGACTTTGACATGGGTTACAATTTCACAATTTTAGGTTTTTACTTCTAGCTGCTCTAAAATACTGGAGACTAAAAGAGATCAATTTAATGATTCAGCATTCATATTCATTTGTTGAAAGTCCTATCTTCTTTGTATAATTCCACCATCACCTTTGATCTTTCCATACCTCTCTTTGGAGTTGTCTGGGCTATGGCAATTCTAAATTTTTGATACTGAAAGGGTCTGTCACTCATATGGGGTAGGCAGATGGAACTATCTGATGTTTGGGAGAGACTGGGCTAGATTTCAGGACTTATCTGGACCAGGGACCCATCTGGACGTTGTAGGTTTCTGGGAAGTTACTCTAGTGCCTAGAACCCTTGTGGAATCTTAATATATATTGCCCTAGGTGTTCTTCAGGATTGGCTGGAATGGTCCTGGTTGGGGGTTGGCAGGTTATGACAGGTAGCAAGGTCCACCTGCAGCTTGTGTAAGAACAACCTCCAGAGTAGCCTCTCAACTATTTGAACTCTCTCTGCCACTGATACTTTATTAATTATACTTCTTTCCCTGCTTTTGGTCAGTAAGCAGTTGTTGATCTCACCCATGGTGCCAGGTCTGGATTCATGCCTGGGAGTCATCTCTTATGTCACCAGAGAGACTTTCACCCCTGGATGTTATGTCCCACGTAGGGGGGAGGGCAATGATTTCACTTACAGAGTTGGGCTTAGAAAGACTGAGGCCACATCTGAGCAACAACAGAGGTCCTCCAAAAGTAACTCTTAGGCATGCCTATAGGTAGTCTAAGCTTCTCCACTACCTACATAAGCTTCACAAGAGTAATACTGATTTGGGTATCCCTAAAGTTTGACACCGTATGAGGGGATTCCCTGATGGTAAGGTTTAATAGTTCCATAGTCTCTCTCCCCTCCCTTTGGGGACTTTGCCAATACTTTTTGATTATCTGCTTAATATACTCCAGGATGTTTCCAGGCTTTACAATAATCTATACAGAATTAAAGGACCTCTTTCTTATTCTGTGCTTCCTGTGTTCCAGTTGTTCAAATGAGCTACATAGATAGGTTGAATTAGATTACGCACTACAGAAAATGTCAGTTTCAGATCAAATAAACCTTTCTACCATTGGTCTCAAAGAGCACATGTGCTTCTAAAATATAGACACTATCTTCCTTTCTCCTATGTTCTGAATTACTTTAACCCCAAATCGTTCAGCTTCGTTCTTATCTCTAAACCTCAAGTTATATATATAAAACAGCCTCTCAAAATCCAGACATACTAATCACCACTCTGGACTTCATGTGTCCGCTCTAAAAGCTTAAATCTAGGCCCCTGTTTTCTTATAAGCATTTTCTAAAAGTGACCATACCATTGTTGTTTTTTTGTTTCTGGTTTATCTTGTCTCACCAAATGTCCCACATGTTCATTCAAATTATCGTATGCCTCACAACATTGTTCCTTTTTGTAGCAGCCTTCTTTGTCTCTTCTAATGTCTTTACATTTAATCTCTATTTTGTCCAATATTAGTATAGCTACTTCAGCTTTCTTTTGGTTACGACTTGGGTGGAAAATCTTTTTCCATCCTTTCACTTTTAATCTATTTGTATCCTTGGGTCTAAGATGAGTCTCTTGTAAGCAGCATATAGCTGGATTATGTTTCTTAATCCATTCTGCCAATATGTTATCTTTTAACTGATAAATTTAGTTTGTGAACATTCAAAGTTATTACTGAGAAGGCATTTCTTGATTCCACCATCTTATCTTTTTTATTTTATTTGTCAGAGCTTTTCCCTCTTTCTCTTTGTATTCTTTAATTACCCTTAGTGGTACTCTTCAATTCTGTGCACTCCTCCAGACCTCCCTCTCTC